>JABTTQ020000751.1:0-275460 GCA_016081115.2 Rehmannia glutinosa
TACTTAACCAGACCATCAATTATATAGTAAACACAGTCATATATGTCTATCCAAATCTCAAAAATTTCTTCTTATGGATCATTGCTTTTTTTATTTTTATTTTTTGGTAACATGATAAAAAATGCAGGTGGTCAATCATAGCAGCTCAGTTACCAGGGAGAACAGATAATGACATAAAAAACTACTGGAACACCAAGCTCAAGAAAAAGCTCATGGGATTTAATAATATTATTCCTTCATCAAACCAGGGGAAATTATTGTCACAACCTGATAATTATAACCCATTTTATAATTTCCCTAAATCTCTCACCCATGTTGAACCAATTTCAGCCCCACAAAATTATCTGTCCCCAAATAGTGAAAACTTCAAATTTTCACTGTCCACCACTCAATATTCTCACAATTATCAGCAAAATCAAGATCAGGGTTTTGTGGATAATTTGCAATATTGTTATTATCCAGGGAAATTAGATAATAATAAGATGCTTATTTTTGGAGGCAATGATCAAGCAAGTTGTTCTTCATCTGATGGGAGTTGCAGCAAAGATCATGTGATCAAACAAGAAGATCAAATGGGCTACTTTCAGGGTTTTCAGCAAATGCATTTGCTGATCAGAAGCCAAATTATGGGATTATGGGAAATAGTATTAACAGTCAATTAGAGTGTGATTTAGAGGAGGTTAAGGGATTGATTAGCAGTGGTAATGGAAATTATAATAGTTTGTTTTTCAATGATGAAAACAAGACTGATGAGAAGGGAATGTACTATTATTACTGACTGTGAAAAGTACAATCTGTGAAAGATTTGAAGGGGCATGGCATGGTTGTACCTTGGTGAGGACTCAGATTAGGAAGAAAAAAAAAGAAAACAGAGTTTCAGTTTATGGGGCTTTGTGCTGTGATGGAAAATGAATGAAAAAACACTTCTTTTGTTGACAGTACATAGTAAAAGCAGCTTCTTTTGATCATTTGTGCATTTCTTTTAGGAAAAATTTGGTGTCTTTTTTGTTTTTAATTTTTTTATGTACAACAAACAAATCTGAATCACGAGCTTGTAGCTCGAATAGCATCGTTCATCTTTTGTAAGGATATTAACTGAGGTTCAAACCCGATATTTTTAAGTTTCTTTGAAATTTATTCACTCCTCCAACAAGATTTCAACTTATTAAGAAAAACAAATAAATTTGAAATCTCCATGCCCTTATCACAATTCTGACAAAAAATAAATAAATAAAGCATGTATACACTGTTGTCTTTCACCAAAAACCAGGTGTACAGCAATTGAAATGTTATAATATTTGTGCATTGACCTTTGGTTCATGATTTGGGATTTGCAAGTCATAATAAAGAAATGGCCATTATTGTACCTCCTTTTAGACTCTCTGATTACTTATTTGTTTTTAAGAAGACTGTTAAATCAAGTAAAGTACTTATGAATTGTTTTAATTATTATTCTAATATCTTTACATAGCCATACAATTGTAGGCAATTTTTAATCTGCATGGTGGCAATACATATTATAGAAAAGGACAGAAAAAACCATAATCTTAGACTCTTTGTCTTGATTATTTTGGAGAGACTATAATATTAAACCATTCACAAATCAAAATCTGGACCAGATCTTCTATTCCAAATTAGTGTTTCATCTCTTATTTTATAGTACAAATGATTATCGCGTATATGAAAATTACCAATTTAAAATAGCACAATTTAAGCTTGATTTATGGTTCCAATTTAATAAGGTAACTTTCATTCATGCACCAGAAATTGTGAAATAAGAGATGAAACATGATTTTAGAATAGAAGATCTCATCTAAAAATCAGAACAAACATAAGTACCCGACGTAGCTAGGTTAGGATATTGGAATGAACCTGTTAAATTTGAGTTTGACCGCACTGAAAATTCAGCCGAATGTCTGGTTCATATAAAAATAATTGAATTAAAATTTAAAAGGACAACTAAATCTTACTGTCTTGACCTAAAATATCAAAACATATCTGGCCCAATTAAGGTATATGAGTGGATAAATGATTGTCTTGTTTATTATGTCGAGAGAGATTGAATAGTTTTTTTGGGGGCATTTTTCGAATAAATTTTGGATCTAAAAGTCTATTTCACAATAATATTAGTTGTTTAGTGGTTAATTTATAATAAATTTTTGGATAAGTCACTTCTCCAAAAAGTTCATTCTAGTAAAATTAGAATTCAAGATTGTGAAAACTGAAAACGCACAAAGAATTGTTTAATGTAATACCTTTGCAATTTACAATTGTATGAATCAGTCACACCAATAAGCGAAAACTTTGATTCAAGAAAATATGTAGGCAATTTTTAATCTGCATGGTGGCAATACATATCTTAGATAAGGACAGGAAAAAGAAAAACAGAATCTTAGATTTATTTGGAGAGACCATATAATATTAAACCATGCACCAATCAAATACTGTAAGAACAGGCATAAGTACTGTGCGTGCATGTGTATTAAATTAAATTAAAGCAAAAGTTGTTAATCCATGAGACTTAGGATAGAAAAATAAACTAAGTTACTCGAAGTTCAATTTAAGATCGATCGTTAAAAGCTTATTTGAGCATTGAGCTCGCTTCGTTGACATAACGAATTATGCTTGAACATATTTTTCGGTTCGATAAGATGTAAAGCTCAGCTCGAACTCGATTAGTAAAACAGAATAAAATATATGTAAAAATATCAAGTTACTCAAGTTCGAATTGTGTTCAACTCGATTAAAGCTCGTTCGAGCTTGATAAAGGCGGTGAGGTCTTGTTTAACTAAAATACATGGTCTTTTCCTTAGGAAATGGAATTATAAACCGACCCATCTGGCGATAGGGACTTGACTTGATCTGACAGGAGAGCCATTGATCTTTCTGACAGTTAACTACAACGTCACCTTCCAGATGGTTATACTTGGCGTAATCACAATCCTTGCATGTGCCGGAAAAAATATATAAATACACCGTCACAATGGTCAAATGACAACTATTCATTTTTAACTTTAGTATCTACTTTTACTGATTATCTTATTAATACCCTGGAGCTCGATCTGACTTCGGCATCGAAGGATTTTAGTTAGGACCTCCTCCGGCTAGCCTAATATGTGTTAATCTTTTTAGGATCTCTTACCTCGAACCCGGTTATCCGAAAGTCCAAGACCCGGAGGTAATCCTTGATCCACATCAGAGCTCGATTCGATTAATAATTGAGTCAAGTTCCAACATAATTTTTAAAGTTCGATTAAAATGCAAACAAGATTAAACAATTATATGTTCGACTCAACTCGATTCTTTTATACCACTACATGAGAGGTAGAAAGTTAAGACGACGACGTAATTACATTGGGACGACGCCTATCACGGCAGCTGCTAATGGTCCCATGGATTTGATTGGTTAATGATTGACCAATGTCTTATGATTATGATTTTTTCAGAGGGTCCACGTTAGAGTTGACTCTTGCTTACAACAAATCACCTTAGGTAAGCTAAATTTTTGGTCCAATATTAGCCAGTGATCATATACAGCAAGCAATCTATATAATTTCCCTTCTTTGTTTTATTCTTTTTCTTTTTGTTTTTTATATTTCGAGAGAAGAATATTGAGTCAAACTTTGTTACGACGTTTCCATCGTATGAGTTGTTATATGCTGCATATATTGTAGATAATATTTTTTTTTGAAAGTAAATAACTCACCTCATTAAGAAAATATGTTACTTGTTTTTGGTAGGTGTTGGGATTTTATTTTATTTGAATATTAATGCTCTAAGGTTTATACTGAAAAAATTAAAATGGCTTCTGCACAGAATATTAACTACGCTCGATGTCGGTTGAGCGAGATTGAGCGGTTGATTTCATTTTCCAATCCAATTTTATGTTTTTAGTTATTACAAATAAAAACATATTGAATTGTATGTATTGTATGTAAAGTACTACATAAGTTTCAAAAAACAATTACGTTTCCATCTATAAGCTTTAAATAAAGTTTTTTAGAGTTTGCAAGCACTCCCTATATTTATTTAGACCATTTCCAGAATTCCAGCAGTTTGCACCATTTTAGTGCATATTCTAATTTATTTTAGTGCATAATATGCATTTTATCTCGGATAGTTTGCACTAAATGTTGTACTAAAAATGGGTATTCCATAATATTTTATTTTAGTGTATATTTTTAATACGTTAAAATCATTAATGTAGGAAAAACAATTAGCGCAACTACAGTGTTACGCCATATTAACACCATATCTTGTGCAGAACTGTTCACGTCTTCAAAATGGTGCAGATTTCTCCCAATGTTTAAGCAAGTTTTTGCTTCAAATTGAAGATAAAACACTCTCTTGGAAATTCTCTTAACAAGACACTTGTAGAATGGATCAATATGTGCTTGATCTTTGGTAAAAGCTTGTACTTTCGGGGCTTTAGGCCCGATTCCATCTCATGCGGATGCATGTGTTATCTCCCTTATCATCCCTAAAACGAAAGAAGCATTTCTAGAGAATAAAAACCACCCCAGTCCTACTTTCAAAGTTTAATTTAATGAAGTGGATGTAGAAATATCAACATTAAAAGTTAGGGTAGCAATCTCCAACACGACTAAAAACACGACTTAACCTAACAAGATATTAGTGGGTTATGATTGACCCATTTATTATTAAGGTCAAAATCGTGTCAAGCCCAATTAATTCGAATAATAAATGGATCAATTTTGGGTTGACCTGAAATGACCCACTAAACCCGTTTAAACAAGAAAAAAAGATTATTTCTAATATTTTTTTATATTCTATATATAAATAACCCAAAATTCTAATGTTATCATAATAAATAGAAGGTTTATTCAAGGTTGAAAAATATACAGGTCATTTCGAGTGGTGTTCGGTTTACTCGTGTAGTAAACAGATCATCTTCAGGTTAAACCATCTGACCCGAATAATTAAACGAGTCGTGTTCGGGTTGGCCAAATTTGTGTAATTATCATCAGGGATGGATCCAGAAAATTTTCACAAGGGGGCATAATATAAGTATAAGGTTAATTACAAAAACCTCCATGAGGTTTAGACTAATTATAAAAAACTCCAGAGGTTTTTGTAAATTACAAAAAAAAAAAAACATTGAAGTTTGACTGTGTCTTATATTTTTCTCATTCATAAGACAAAACATTTCAACCCCCCGATATTTATAAAAATATTACAGTTATACTCTTAAATTTAATACATAATCAAACCTGATGAGACTTTTTGTAATTTTGAAACATCTTTGAATTTTTGTAATTAGCCCAAACTCAAGGAGTCTTTTTGTAATTATCCTTAAATATAATTACAAATTACATCAAAGACAATTAGTGAAGCACACTTTTTTTAACCTAATTAATATATAGTTTTTAAAAATAAATAATAAATAATAACTACATAAAAAATAATCAATGGGGTATATTTTGATTTTTTACCTAATTAATATATAGTTTATTTTAATTAAAAGAAATATATAGTAAAAAATGGGGAAAAAAAACTTGGGGGCACATGCCCCATAAGGGTAACGTCTCTCCGCTATCGATTTGATTACTAACACAACACGCGAATTGTCACCCTTATTAAAAGTTGATATATAAAGATATTAAAAAATATCTTCTTCCAATAAAAACTGACAATTAGTTTAGGAAAAAAGAAAACGATTTCAAACATTCTCTATAATGATAACATTGGATTTAGTGTTTTTTGTATCGATAATTACGTGGAAATCCAAAACAAACCTTGCTACGCTCACACTTTCTAAAATACGTTCCCAAAAGTCTTTCAATCCACATATAATTGCCCACCTTTTGGAGTAAAACGTTAAATTGACTGAACTTTTAACCTTTTGTTAGTTACTGTTTTTGAAAGTGATGTAAGAGTTGTGAAAGTGATGGTAAAGAGACACGAGGCATCTCAAAAAATCTCTATGCTCAAATCTTGGTCTTGTTTTCGTCTGGTAGTTGACACTTCCAACCTAAATTTTCTCTTGCCAGACTGTAAAGTTAGTACGTATATCTAAGAATTTAACTCTGAATTGTTGCTGGATTGAGAATTGGGGAGCCCGATTGGAAGGGTTTTTTTTTTTTTTTTTAATAAATTGAGAGTAGTGGTTGGAGGGGAGGACATATTCAAAGAAATTAAAGGATACAGAGTTCGAACCTGAACACTCTTACAAAAAATGAGCAATACTACTGGAACTATAGGCTCGTGGTTCGCCCAATTGGAAGTTTAAAAATTGCATTGATTTGAATTTTGATAGAAGGATATACAAAAGAATTTCAAATGATCCCGTATGAATTTGAAATCTATTACAATGACTTAAAAATTGTTCAAATTAATATATAGAAGCTCAAAAATTTCAAATCACGTTTAATGGATCTTTTATGATAGATTTGAAATCTTGTATGGATACATTTCCAATTTCTATTTCTAGTTTCTAGTGTTTGGAAATGAATTTTAGAAGTTATTGATTTTCGTGTGGAAAATGAAAATATGTTTGATTTGTTATCTGGATTTCTATAAGTTATATGTTTGGAAATAAAAATATATTTGTTTATAGTTTTTGAAGTGTATTTTGGACATAGACTTTGTTGAAAACTTGTTGGTTAATTATAGTTTTTTAAATGTGTTTCACGTGGTGAAAAATTGTTTGGTTGTGTTTTTAAAAGAATAATTTCTATAAAAAAAAAATAAAACTAATGCTTCATTTCTACTTAAAATTTTCCTAAACAAACATAAACATAGTTTTTGAAATAGTTGAAAAATGAAAAATGGTTGTTGAAAATACAACCGTACAATAATACATAGCTAAAGAGTAAAGATTCTTGAAATCCATAATAATAAATGAAAATAGCTCAAAGTAATAACTAGAGACAAAAATTCATGCCAGATGGTCTACCGAGCCAAAATCCGTTAGACGGATCCTAAACCCAAACCCAGTGTTATTTTTGTAATATTATTATATTAGGTAGTTGAATGAAATCACTAGAATCTGAAAATTATTAGTTTTTCCCCTGAAAAGTATTAGCAATCCCTCGAAAAAGTATTAGTTAGGGGTATCAATTTCAGACCCGACACGCTCGATACGAACCTAACACGAAATTATTGGGTATGAGTCCAGACTTCATGGGTCCAGGTCCAATTTGGGCCGAACCCGAATAACCTGCCAATTAAACAGGTCGAGTTCTAGTCTACCTACTACGACCCATTTAACATGTCTAACCCGTTTGTGAATTTAAAAGAAAACTAAGTAAATAATTAATTTTAAGAAAAAACAACAAACTGACACATTCTTAAAACTTAAATGATAAAACCTCTTAATTATGTATGTTGTTATTATTTTACATGTCTTTTTGAATGTTGTACTTAAAATATGATTAATATATCATGTTATTTATGCAATTATTTATTTATTTTTTATATGTTGTGAATTGTGATATTTTTTATTGATTGAATAAAGTGTCATAGTGATTGATTTTTAAAAAAATAATTTTTTTAGTTAAAATTATTAAATATATAAAAAATAATTTTATTAAACGGGTTAAGCGGGTCGGTACGGGTTACCTGTAAAATAAGCAGATCGGGTATGGGTTCAAGATTCTGGCACGAATACTTAAATAGGTCGGGTCCGAGTTGACTATTTCTGACAATCGAACCCACGAATCCGAACCCACGAAAAGTATTAAATTTTTTCCTTAAAAGTATTAGTAATTCCTTGTATTAGTAGTCCTCATGAAAAGTATTATGTATTTGAATTAAATGTATTTTAATAAGCCTTGAAAAGTATTAGTTTTTCTCATAAAAAAATATTACTAGCTCTCCATAAAAGTATTGGTTAAATCCCCCCCAAACGTATTAGTAGCCCCCTAAAAAATATCTACTCGTCCCCCTGAAAATATTAATAGCCTTGTATGGTTATGTTTCCATGAACCATTTCCAGTTTCTAGTGTTGGAAATAGAATTTTGAGAATTTATTAGTTTTCGTGTGAAAACTGGAATTATGGTTGGATGAGATAATGAAAATGAGTTTATATAGGTTTGAAAATGAGATTATGTTTGGTTGATTAGTTTTGAAATAATATTATATGTATATAATAATTTGAAAAGTTGATAGTGATTGAATTTTTTAATTGTATATATAATGTTATATTTGGAAGAATGTAGGTTGGTGGGTCCCATTAAATATATATAATTAAAAAATAGTAATATCTTAAGTAGATTGAGTTGGTAATGGAGGGTCCCACATGTATAATTGGATGAAAATATGAGAAAGTGATTGATGTGTGATATATGGTATAATATAGGGTTGGAAATTGAAAATATAGGTTTGAGATGTTGTTTTTACGTGAAAATTGGAAAATGAAAATGACGATTTCCATTGGAAAATTTAGAAACAAACATGATTCCATTTCTATAAATAGTTGGAAATTGGAAATTGACCCTTGGAAACATAAACAAACAAGGCTAAGTTTTCCCCCGACAAGTAGCAGTTGTCCTCTCAACAAGTATTAATAGTCTCCCTAAAAATTATTAGTAATCCCTCTCAAATATTTTGCAATTGATTCACTCAAATCAACAAACACCTGGATGGCATGGATGAGTGCATTTTTTCAGAGAATAATAGTCGGACATGGGAATCTTCTTAATGAAATCCATCTCCTCAAACGTCCGTAGGATTAAAAAAAACGTCCATCGGATTTTGTCTTCGGTGCTTGTCGATGATGAAATATAACAAACTTAAGCTTCTGGTCAAGCATGTATACAAATAATCCCCTTATTTCTCTCCACTATCAATTGAAACCTTTTGGAAATAAGATAATGTAGACTCCTTTTCTCATCATCTTCGCCATTATCTTCTTGCTAGTTGCAACACATAATTGGTCTTGTGTTGTATGTAGAATAGGGATGGTAATGGGCGGGGACGGGGCTGGTATTGGACATACCATCCTCGTCCCAGAATCCCATCCCAAATACCCATCCCCCTACCATTCCCCATTTCGTGCATTTGGGATGGGGATGGGGAATCCCCGTTCGGGGATCGGGGTCCCCGCGGGGAACCGGGTTCCCCATTTGTAATTTTTAATAAAAATATTATAAAATAAATTACTTAAAATAATTAAATAAAAAAACATAAAATAATACTTAAAATAAATAATGAGAACAATGAAAATTATAAATACTTAAGAGTTTAGTCTTTAAATTTAATAAAAAGATATTATAAATAGAATTAATATAATAATAAATAAATATAATATAGGGACATGGAATCCCCGTTTTATCAAAACGGGGATGGGGATGGGGACGGAGACGGGGGATATAAATACCATCCCCAGTTCTAAAGAATCGGGGAATCACTATCCCCGTCCCATACCCGAATTAATCGGGGATTTCCCATTCCATATTGCTCGGGTATCAACGGAGATGGTTCCCTACAGGGATTTTGCCATCCCTAATGTAGAATGAGGGCTTTGATCTGATCTCTGAAATCCTACTACCAACAAGATCAAAGTCCTTCCTAATCGATAAGATTTGTCATGGATGGAGAGAGTGGGATTTGTACGGTTTTTCTTTAATTAATTGCATCGGGTATGGGAGTGGATCGTTGGATCGGGTTAGAATTAGATCCGCCTAACGGATTAGATCCGTTAGACCACCTAACAGGACTTAGGACACTTTCTCATTACTAGATATCTCAAATCCATTCGGATCCCAATTTATTGACGTATGTATAATGAATGTCAATTAGTCCTTGCTCTAGAGGTAAAATAGAGGCCCCGAAACTAGTAAGTCTCAGATTCAATCTCCACTGATATGTGGTTAATTTTCCACCTTAGTTTGTGATTGATTTTTCTCGAGGAAGTGTGGCTTGAGTCTTATTTGGATTGTTGATTTTGAAATTTATAACTCGAACCAACAGAAACAAAGTCGTGGCTTTGATTTATTTACAACAAAAAAAAAAAAAGATAAACTCGATCAATATGAAAAATCGCTCATTTAAAAAATCAAATCACCGCCCCCACCCCTCAACCACCACAAAAATAAAAATAAAAAATAAAATAAAAAAATCCTTCTTGTTCGATTTGCATCTCCCTGTAAGATCATGATTCAGTTTTCAATATTTCTTTCTTCTTTCTTCTAAAGTCTTCACATCAATGTAATAGGAAAAGAAAAAAATGTAGTGACAGCTTTGCATGCATGGAAGATCTGATTCCTGAACTATATGTACTTGTACTCTATGCATACAACCTATGTATGGAAGAAGTACATCAGGAAACAGCAGGAGATTCAAGGCATACAAATTTACAAAGAATCCTTATTGGGAAACACCCATGACCTCCAAAATTATATGATCTCAAGATCTCATGTCAGGGACATGCGTGAATATGAAAATGGTTCCAAATTTTTAAATTTTGCTGTCATAAACCAATGTCTTTTCTTACCGTGTCATTGTTGCGAAACAAGAATAATTCATTACACTGACATGACGTAAAACCAACAACGAAAACTACGAATTATTATTATTATTATTATTATTAACTCAGCTTATAGATTTACGTGTGAATATGGCCTATGACAACAGTCTCGGCCCTTTATCGCTGCCACCAAAGTAAACCGCAGAATTTGCACATACTGGCCAGTATTATGGTAGGGTCTATTGACGTACAACCAGATCCTCCCAGGTAAAGAGAACAATTATGTTCGGGCCCCCAAATGTAATAATAGTTGATCTCTCCCCCAATCGAATACACACGGATGCTATTCAGTATGAATTTCTACCAAATCTTTACCAACTCGCATATGTCCTGAGGAACAATTTGATGATGCGGGGTTTTGAACCCATGACCTCCACCTAGAGGTGGCCACAAGTTCCGGTTCCAAAACTGTCGGTTTCGGTTCCTCATGAAGGAACTGTACGGTTCTGGCTGGTTCGGAACCCAATTCCTCCACGGTTCCAGTTCCAGTTTTAACCGGAACCGTTTGTTTATCTTTTGATAATTTTATGATTTCTTAAAATAGTTTATCAATTCCAGTTAAAAAAAATAAAGAAAATGACTTGGACATAATATCAAATAAAGTTTTATACTTAATATTAATAATAATATTAAAATTATCTATATATATACTATTAGAGTATAGAAGAATCAAAATTCACGTTGTTTACTTACAATATTTGGTCTAAAATGTGTCTCATGTAGTTACGAAAATAAAATATCATAATAAACATTTAACATTTCTTCTAGCATGTATTTACCAAAACAAGATTGTTGGTTTTAACCTTAAAAAAATGTTCCAACATGGTTCCACTGACGGTTAAAACCGTCGGTTCCACGATTTTTGAGACCTAGGAACTAGAATCAGCCTACACGGTTCTGGTTCCGACATTGGAACTGTTAACCACGATTACGGTTTAGGAACCATTGACCACGACTTCGATTCCGGTTTGGAACCCAGTTTCGGTTCCATTTGGCCACCCCTACTTCCACCCACAAGAGACTTAAGTCCTTGTGATGTGGTGGCTAATTAATGTTAAAGAAAGGATCTCACATTAAACATCTAAAGTACATAATTGAATATATCTAACTAGTTTCTCTTGATAGCTATATTATTTTTCAATCAAAATTTATTGTGATCGAAATTAATGTTGGAAAATACTTTTTTTTTTTTTTGCTTCAAAGAATGTCTTTTCTAGTAGAGCACAAAGGTCAAAAGATGTGAAACTACTGACAATCAAACCCATTAAATATACATATATATATATAATATAAAGTATGTTGTCCTAGAAAAGGGGCCGAAAAAGACAGAACATTGCTGAAGAAAGAAGCATAAAATTTCTTCTTCAGCTTTTTCCACTTATAAAAATAAGACATAGGCCTCATCCTAACAATTATCTTCCATTTTTATATTAAAAGATAAGATACTAGACTGACTATATAGGGGTGGCTATATTTTTGAACTGGTATAGCACCAGGGGCAGTGGGAAAACGAGGAACCTGAAATCCATGTAATTAGGAAAATAAAGACATCTTTGATGATTTATGTGTTTTGGATGTTGTGTCTTAGAATTTGATTTATTTGAGGAAGGTGGACCAGAAAATCATGCCATAAATTTTATCAAAACTAAGTCAAAGCCATCAGAAATCCATCACAGTTAAAATTAGCCTGATGGGATTTGACTCAACTGGGGATGAAAGAAAATCTGATATTGACTAAGAGAACGTTTGCAAAAACTTCTACTCTTAGAAGAAGCAATTTATTGTAGCATTAGTAAAAGTAGTTAAAGTAGTCAAGAATCAGAAGTTAGAAGTTTGTAGTGTTTGAAAATAAAATCAAAAATCGAAAAATTAGAAGTTGAGATTGTTTGGTGAAAAAGTTGTAAAAGTGTTTGTTTATTTATAAAAACCAAACCAGAAGTATAATCAGCAATCGCAAGCACTCAACTTCCTGTTTTTTGGATTCAGATGAAATGAAGCCGAATAAGAAGCAAATATTGGCATATGAAATCACTAAAAAGTGATTTTTTTTTCAAGCCAAAAGCTGAGAATCACTTTGTTTTAGTGATTGCAAACACCCCCCTCCCCCGGCAAGCAGATAAAAATTGTTATAGCTATGTCCATCCTCAATAGAAACAAAAAAAAAAAAGATAAAAATCATACCGATCAAGAAAACAAAGATAAAAAAAGAAGATAAAAATCATGCGTATCAAAACAAAAGAAGAAGATAAAAATCATACGTATCAACGATTGCAAACAGAATAACTGTGACAGCTTCTTACATGTCTGTTAATGCAAAGGGGAGTAGTAGCATGAGCTTCCAGATCCATAACATTAGTCTTATTACAGAAGTACTATGAGCCATGAGGTTATCCGTTATCGAGGAATAGACCCATTTTCTATTTCAGGATGTGAAAAAACCTGCAAAATTGCAAAATATTCAGCTTCTTGTGAGAGCAATTGAAAATATCACAAACGGTATGCCTAGGGAAAGAACTCAATTCACTCACACACAAGTTCAATAATTTATTCCCATTCCAGGCATGCTCAAATTACGCAGAAAAAATGGCAAACGATATCCCTAATATTTATGATGGTAGAATATCCAGTAACTAGGATAGTGGGGAAATCGGATGTAAATCTCTTAAACAACAGAAATTTAGATGGAGATCGGATATTAGATATCCAAATTAAGTCGAGGCAGTCTACTGTAAACAAAGTAAATCTACATAGGTATAAAAGTCAATTTCATAAAACAGAATAAACGAGGAACTAGATTATTAGAATACATACCGCAAGATGTCAGATTAGAGTGATATAGAAAGTAAAAAATTCATGGGTACGAACGTCAGTAATTTCATAAACTAGAATAAAATAAAGGGACTAGATTATTAGAATACAACATAATGCAAATATTGAACAACAATCTGGTTACCTGAAAGATGTACAGCATAATATCGATCAAACAGCAGCATTAGCAGTTGTTTTGGCAACGTTTTCAGTATCAAAGATTTCGATCCAGTAACCATCAGGATCTTTAATGAATGCTATATCCTTAATTTTTCCTGGAATGATTTTGCTTCATAAATGCACAAACATGATACTTGCACACGATAAATAATATTGAATTCTGGAAATTTGTCAGTAAATTAAATCGCGAATAACATATAATGAGAATAAATAGTAATAGACAAAAACTTCGAACTACTGATCTTATGAACGTAAAATGTGTTCTATCTAACTGCCTAAGTCTGAAAGGCGCACATTCCTTTATTTTTCTTTTACTGATAAAAAAAATGCACAAGGGGAAGAGAGCTTCAGCAAGTTGAACTCTAGATACATCAACGAAGATCGTCGTTGTGGAAGATCATGAATATGAATTTTTTGGACATTGCGTATTAAATTTTATATTGTGGTTAGCCTACTATCAGCACGACATTTACGCAGTTAGTCTCAGCTTGATTATTCAACTCTTACAATAATGCAAATCTGGAATAGCAAAAAGGGAGAGCGTCCGTGCGTTTATGTTACTGTTTTGCAAGTTCTGAGATCAATGTTAGCTTACAAACTGTGCTTCAAAAGGCTAGTGTCATCTTGCCCCTTAAATTTTATATTAGTATCAACTCTGCTCCTTAAAGTCTAGGCATCATGTGTTTCACCCAGTGGGCATGGATTATACCTATTGGCAACCTCTAAACGAATCGCATCAGTGAACTCAAAGTCCAACAATATTTTCATTTGTGTAAGGTTATAATATAAGATATGGGATTTTCTGCCATGAAATAAATCTACGCAGTAATATAACAAATAATGCACATTATCCTTGTCTACGAGAAATGAGAAAAAAACTTATAATATATTCAGCTTGTAGCTGGAAAAACGAACTCCATATTCAAAAGTTTTTTATTGTTCTACGATTGTCCCGACCAAATTAAGAGCTTGAGCAATAATGAGTAAAAAGCTCATTGTTTCAAATATTTAAGCAGGTAAGGTTTAAAAAACTTCTTGGATAAGATGATAATATGTGTGTTCAGGTTTGACCAGTCAACTTGAGCTTGTATCTGAATGCAATATTCATTATTATATTTGCTTTTTAACGTATATTTCAACTGTAATATGATTTAAACGTTTTCATATCAACATTGTAAGAAAACATTATCATAAATTATTCAAAGATCAGAGGAAGGGAATACATATTAGGTTTGATTACAAAATATAACCCTGATGTTTAGTCTAATCACAAAAAGAACACTATCTTTCAAAATTACAAATGTACCCCATTGACATTTGTTTCCATATTACAAATGGGAAAATGGCAATTTTTACCCTTTTTGAGATAAAGAAACACTTTTTTACCCAATTTTCATAAAAATCACTTTTCTACCCACTTTTTCAATGAAATGTCATAAATGCCCTTATCCTCTCCCTCTCTCTTTCTTGGTTTACAAATATAATTTTTCTTTCCTCTTTTCTTCTTTTTTCCAAAGATAATAATCTTTTTTTTTTCCTTTCATGTTTTCGATTTTTGAAGATTCAAGACACGATTGGAAATAAGTTTAAGTCACCTGAACCAAATTAATGTATTTCTTGCTTCAAATATTTATGTATAATGCAGGAAATCCGCTTATTTTCGAGAAGAGAAAAAAAAACTGGAATGTTCAACATGGTACGATCGTGCCACCATAAACATGAGCACGATCGTGCTACCATAAAAGTGAGCACGATCGTGTCACCATATAGGGCAACATATTATGGGGCACAATTTTTGAAGATAACAATCTTCTCTTTTTATTCCCTTTCATGTTTTCGATTTTTGAAGATTCAAGACACGATTAGAAATAAGTTTAAGTCACCAAATTAATGTATTTCTTGCTTTAAATATTCATGTATAATGCGGGAAATTCGCTTATTTTTTAGAAGAGAAAAAAAAACTGGAATGTTCAATATAGTACGATCGTGCCACCATGTGAACACGATCGTGCCACCATAAACATGAACACGATAGTGCCACCATAAACGTGAGCACGATCGTGCCACCATATAGGACAGCACATTATGGGGCACGATTGTACCACCAAAAAGGTGAGCACGATCGTGCCACCCTAAATGTGAGCACGATCGTGCAGCCCTATAGGGGCAGCACGATAGTGCTACTTTAGTAAGGGTATTTTTGTCTTTATGGGTAAAAAAGATGTTTTTTGTAAAAATGGGTAGAAAAGTTGTTTCACTATCCAAATAGGGTAAAAAAAAAACCACCCAAATGGGAAAATGCACCCTTAAAAGAGGTATTTGTTAGGTAAATACAAAACTTAAGAGGGTATATTTGTAAATTTGAAAAATAACTGGAGTTTTGTAATTAGACTAAACCTCAGGGGTAGTTTTGTAATTTACTCTATATATTATTATAAGCATCAAAATACAGTTAATCCAATAATTCATACTAAAAAACGAATTCATAAATTAAATAGATTAAGTTACCATCGACCGGTTTCTTTACAAACTCCACTCCTAAGCTTTCAAATCTCTCACACGCCTTATGTACATTATCAACAGTGATACCTATGTGTCCTGCAATCATGCTAAGAAATGTCTCAAATATGAAATACGAAAAAGGGGCATCCAGACAAACGAAATCCCTTTTACATCAATTTTTTTGCCAGAATATAAGAAACACTAAGAAAACCAAATTGCATCTGATTTACTAACATCCTTACAACAACTGTAAGCTATCAAAGGAAAGAGAACATGATGTATATCTGCCAGTCTCAAAATATGAAACAACAAACAAAAAAAGTACTCCATTAATGATCAAGTGCCAAGCAAACAAGGGCATATCAAGATAATGTTCTCTAATTTCCTCCTGATTCCTGAATGAGAAAAAGTTCTCCATTTATTCAGAAAATTAGTTATAAGGACCAAGCATTCTTTCCTCGTGTCACAATACTTTTCCATTAACAAATTCACGCAAAGACTTAGAAAAATCCAGTAAATAGCAAAAAAGACCATATTTTCTTATTTTGGAGAGCATGAATCAGAAACATACACTATGAAGCAAACTAATAAATGGTTAAATCAAAGCCCTTCGTAGAAGCATTGATTGAAGTTGCAGGTGAGACCCAACGAATAAATTGTTCCAGCTGATTTTAAAATTTCGAAAAACTGAAATGATGTCCAGACACAGTTATCAACCATGAGATTAAAGGGTACTGTTAAATTCGGGGGGACTTGGTACGGTTCCACGCATGAAGCCTACACAATATGAGGGAGAGAGCCCAAACCCACCAAGTGAGGTTCCATCCTAAAACCAATTGGTGATAGGAGTAGTAGCTCACTTGGCTTATAAACAAAGTTCTTTTCCTCTAATTAATTAATGTGGGACAACTCACAAGTGATATATCTCAACACGCCCCCCTCACTTGTGACTCCTTCGTCAATTCATTAATCATCATCACAGGAACCCCCATGCTCCATCATATCATGTGATGGCCCACCTTGGGTTGAGCATGGGCCTGTTTTGATACTATGTTAGTTTCGGGGGACTTGGTACGGTGCCACACATGAAGCGTACCCAATATGAGGGAGAAAACCCAAGCCCACCAAGTGAGGTTCCATCCTAAAACCAATTGGTGATAGGAGGAGTAGCTCACTTGGCTTATAAACAAGGCTCTCTTTCTCTAATTAATTAATGTGGGACAACTCACAAGTGACATATCTCAGATTCTCAATAGGTACAATATAAGAAAGAATATCTTCTGAAAAATAAAGAGCCAACTAATGACTACCACATTTCACACTAAGAGCTGCTGCACTAAAAGTCAAGAGAAAAACAAATGACAATATTTATGGATCTATGAATGTATATATATATATATACATACTAATGTACAAAAGTTCTATGCATGTCCTTTGAGTGTGAATCAGATAAATGACAGAAAATAAAAGACTATGAATTTAACGAGCCTGGATACTGCTACTAAAACTAGTGATGTTGACCAATTATAGATACAAAGACTCGGTTAACATTGCTTCACGTACACACCCGCTAACTATTTAAAAGTAAGTAAACATTTTATGTGTGAATTACATACTTTTCTCATCTTAATGATGTCACAAGGTACATCTTTTACCAAAATTTGTTACCGGGGTTATGTGAGACGTAACTTAATGTGAGTTCTGTAAACATGGCAACAAGAGATGAAAAACTTCTGCAGTTCACACTTCACAGAAAACATAACAATTTACGTATTATCCCAGCTAAATATATTTTAAGCGCATTCATTCATGAACTATGATTATATAAAGATGTAAGTGGGGAAAAGAGAAGCAGGTTCAAATTAAATGTTTCGCTTACCAAAACCACCACGAGGTTCTGAGTTTCCATTGTGATAACCGTTGAAATCAGGATCGGTTTCGTACCCCAGTTGCTGCGGCAAAGCTCTAATAGTTAGGTGTCACGAGAGATTTGCCAGAAGAATGTTCTCTTTCATACGAACTGAAGCTAGATCTTACTGTGTAAGCTCAAGTACAGCTTTTTGACCAAAAGTCCAAGCAGTGCGCTCAACGGGATCACTCGGAGCTGATGACATGTCCTGAATCACCCAAACATGGATGAATTTAGAGGCCTAATAAGATGACCATCTCCAAGTACCAAAGCACGTGCATCCAATACACACAAACAAGCTGCATGAATACTAGAGCTTGCAACAATAACTAGTGAAGTCCGCCATAAGTTTTTGGTCAATTAATTTAATGTATGACGATATGAGAATTTACCTCATATCCCAAAAAGTATAAGCTAAACTTCATATCTGAAAAGTCCAACCTTTTAAGCAAACTGCAGTCCAGAAAATAATTATGTAAAACTTTGTAATAATTCCAACAGGTTTCACAAGGAAATAACATAGAAGCATTAAAATGGCAAAATACCACCAGTTCCCAACCATCAACAAAAGGCTTTAAAAAAATAAATCAGCTTATCCGTTGGCATGACTGCATGAGTACCAATTTGATACTAAGGGGCATGAAGATGAAACAATTCGTTGTGGAATTAACCCATCAAACAGTAGTTAGTTAGTTAGTTACAGCCATTAAGTGCAACTTTAGTCTAGCCATGAACATCCTTCAGAATTTTGATTCGTCCAACCTCTTATACTTTTTGATTTGGAATGACAAACAACAAGGAACACCTAAATACAAGTTACTAGCAAACTTGGAACCAATTTTGAAACCAAAAACTAAAAATAAATCAAAAGTCAAAACAAAGCCATTATAGTGTCACAAATGAGAGGCGCTGCAGGCATTCCGAGCAGGCTAAGTTAAATAAATTAGTAATAACTAATAACAGCACTGATCATTGGCAATCAGAAACTCAATATCGGTGAAGTTCCAGTCATCTGAAACAATAGCATGTAACATTTGAAATCTAACAAGATTTATCTTAAGTAAGAAAAACTCCAAATACGATTCAAAGAAACGAGAAGAAGAAACTACACAATTTGTGCAAGGAAAACAGGGACAACAAACACAGGAGCTTGTAGCATCCATATCGATTCATGTCACCCTTCCGAAAAATAAAAATAATAGCCAAGTTTTGGAATGAAGTTTCTTTTGGGGAAAACATAAGAACACTTACGACATGCCCATTATCCGGGAGTAGAAATCAAGACTGACTTTGGGGTCCTTTATCCGAAACATCTGAAAGTGGAAAACTACATGCATCAGCCCAAAAGTCCTAAATGAATGTGCTTATGAGGAATACAATGAAGGTGTTAAATATACACTCACACACAAAAAGCAGATAAAAACTATTTGCAATCTGTTAGGTGATAAATAAGAGTGAATGCACATTTCACTGAGCGGATGTATAACAAAGTGGTAATTATTTGCTGCCACCAAATATGCAATAATATTGTTCCAACAAAAAGAATTCAGATTCAAATGTATGTGATAAACTGATAATGCAGAATTGGAAAACATTAATTCGATTGAATTACAATAGCGAAAAACAATTATAATGTTAGTAAAAAATAATAAAGAGAAAATGTCCGACAGCTTACAGTTTGCTGTAAGAAATAGCCCTTAGTGGCGTCGTCAACAACAGTGTGGAGGCCAGGGTTGTTATCCGCCGACTCTTTGGATGCCATCAATGTAGTCGTTGATATAAACCTTCTGGGATGATTAGAAACCTGCCCAAAAACAAAAGGAGAAATTAAAAGAGCTGAAAATTCATAAATACGAAAACGGATAGAAGAAATATGATAAACAAAAGAGAAACTGCAAAATAACACGCTGAATGTTACAAGAGAAAATAGGCGTTTTTTTTTTCATATTTGGACCTTAGGATTGAAGAAAGTGGGTAGTGGAGATAAGAGGAGCGGCCGGTGAATGGCGGAGCGAAGGCGGGGGAGGGCGGCGGTGAGTGAAGAAGCTGCCATTTACTGGAAAGAAGATGGTGAAACAATTGGACCACGTGTCTGGGTTTGTACAATCCCAAGTGGTATTTTGGTGATTATTTTGTAATTTCTATATTTTATTTTATTTCAAACATTTTCATTACTATAATAATTGATCATTGCTTCTAAAAATAGCAAGGGGGTTATTGGATATACTTTCATTTTGAAAAAAAATATTTCTGTTAGAGAATATTGATTGAAAAAAAAATTGAAGAAAAAAAATAAATTTTGATATGAGATTGGATATGTGATGAAAATGTAATGATCAAAATTAATTTAAGGTTTAAATAGTAAAATACTGATTGAATATAACATATAGCTAAAAATATGTGAGTATGTGAATGTAAAATTTGTGGAAAATTTTGTAATAATAATGGATGATTTAATATATTTTTTTAAAAAAAAATGATACATGTGATTGGTGGACAAAAAGTGAAAATAAGTGGATATTGTATTTTCTGAAAATTTTCATAGGTGAATATTCACATGTCTAGGGTTAAAAAAAATCTCTAGCGGAACGAAATAAAAATAATTTCATATCCATATCGCCCTTGCATCCCAGATTCTCGCATTTCTAAATGTATTCATGTAATATTGGACACAGACAACCGTCTCTAGGCGGCCATGTCTCAGCCCCAAAGCAAGTGCTAAAAAAATAATATTTTGTTTTCTTAAAAGAAAATTTTAGGCTGCAATTGGATATTGAAAGATTTTCATTTTCGTTCCGCTTGAATTTTTTTTAAGTATTTTATGAAAATTTTCAGAAAATATATTATTCTCCCACTTTCATTTTTCCTTATTTTTTCTCTTATCAATCACATCTACACAATTTTTCATAAAAAACTAATCGTTATTACACATTCTCTCACGAATTTTACTATTCACTCACTCACAAATTTCACTATTCACTCACTCACACATTATAATTACCAATCATTATTTTATTATTTTTTAAATTAAATCAACTTTCATCATTACTTTTTCATCTCACATCCAATCACACTCTCAAAATTCATTTTTTTCTTAAAATTTTTTTGCCACTATTCTCTAGTAAAAGGAAAATTTTCAAAATGAAAGCGTATTCAATCGCACCCTCTTACTTAAAAGAATGATATTTGATTTTTATTAGTTCAAATTTTGAGAGGAAATGAGCTAGGTGGAAATTAAATATAGATACATATATGTGTTACAAACGTCTTATCATTAGGATTATCCTAACCACAAAGCACCATGATGGGTTTTGCCTTTGGCCTTCTGAGTATATTGATTATTGTGTGAAGTGTCGTTCTTGGAAAAATGAGACAGATGATATGTTGACTGTTGAAATAGCTGGCGAATACTGCAAAGATGACACGGGACGGATAATTGAAGACGAAATAATCTTCAAAAGAAAGAATTTTTTTATTGGCAATACAAAATATGATTCAACTACTCGAACATAAAGGCCTAAAAGAATTTAAAGGAAACCAAAAATTCTAAACAAATCCAAAACTAAATAGGAAACAAAATCCGAAAAACTGGAAACACTTAAATGAGCTATAAATTGGCCTAGATGAACGAATTTCGGGCCTCAATACAGTTCTTTCTATTTCGTCGTTTCTTTCGAGAAATGGAGTTTTAATAAATAATTATAGTTTTACTATCTTACCCCTCTTATTTTGATTCATTTTAGCTAAAATGTGTCATCTACTTGTTCCACATTAAAAGATTGCTGGTGTACAATTTGGGGTTTATCTTTCTCTTTGGGATGTACTACATGAGCCCTGTTATGGGGAGGAAGTCAGCCACTTCAACAAAATCAAATACTATCAAAATGACATGAGTTCGATCGCATACAAGTGATAAAGTCATGTGTTGTAAGATTTATTGACCTGAGTTCGATCGCATACAAGTGCGTGTGTTCTCCTACTATCTATGATGGAGTGATACTAAATTTACATGATAAGATCATTCAAAAAAAAGAAAAAGACAACAAGGGGGTTTAGACCACTTAACTACCACAAGGAACTTAATTCTCTTATGGGATGGTTTGAATCCCCTACTCCATCAAATTGCTAAGATAATCGATTGTACGTCAGCAGACCCTATCATAACACTAACCTTTTACTTAAAAAAAAAGGAAAAGACAAGATGTTGAGCTCGATTAGATAAGAAAGAAACAGAAGAAAAAAGAAATGGGTAAATAATGTTCTAAATAAAACGCCTCAAGGAGAAATTGACACGTTTAGCTTATAGGTGTGCCATTTTACTCAAAACCCAAAATCAAAACATGCTGAATAAGCACAAATTCATATTACCTAGTATCACCATCACTAATTCCTGCTACAAGAACTTCTGCTTCTGCCTTTGTTCAACTATTTTCTCCTCCTCGTCAACCTAAGGTATGTACTATTTTTTTTATTAAATTAATACATACATAAACCATTCTTTTCTGTCCGATGTTAATAATTTGTCAAATTCCTTGTCAGATCATCTAAGTTTTTCCGTTTATAGTCTAAAGCTTTATGATTTTACTTAGTTTTTCTTGGGGGGTTGGGGGAGGGGTGAAAGGTACTATAGAATTGGGGGTAAAAATTTGGCTAGGTTAATTGATTATCAAAATATTCATAGGCCGCTTAATTGCAAAATTGGTCGGTAGCTATATCAGGCTATCAAATTTGGTCCTGTAAATATCTTAGCTAGTATTTTGCCAATAAGATTTTGGTTATGTGCAATTTTGATCTCATGCATAAGTTTTAATTTGTGCAATTTCGGTCTTATAAATTCTGATTTTGTATGGTTTTTGTCCTGATTGATGTTTTAATATTTTGGGAGTGTTTGCAAACACTAAAAATAAGTGTTTTTCAGTTTTTTGCTTAAAAAAGTAGTTTTTACTGTTTGCATGTACCAATTTCTGCTTTTAATTCTGTTTCATTTAATCCAGGGGCGTAGCCAGCTCATGGAATCATGAGTTCATAGATAAGCTTTTTAGGCTAAGTAGGCTAAGCAAAGATGACCTTAGATCATTTTCAAAAATTGTACACACACATGGCTTCAATGAAGATACCAGAGCAAGTTCTAGAGTTCTATCAATCATGAATGACACACTCAAAAATAAATAAGTCTGCATAATATAAAGAAGTTTAAGGTTCAAAAGCTCACAAGCTTATTTTTCGCAACATGCCCAAATACCCAATTTTCTTAACACATGTCAAGCAAACAAAAACTTTTCTTCCAAGAATTTTTTACATTATCCCCCAAGTAAGTTATCCCATGCCATAAAATATCTGGTTACCCTTAGCCCAAATATTTTTTCCCCATTTCCCCCTAGCTCAATTATTTTTTCCCCTTAAGAAAACACATATAAATTTTTTTCTCATTTTTTTTCCACATAAAAAACGGGACAAAAAAAAAATTTGGGGTGTGCCGGGGGCCTGGGTGGCACCCCTAGCTACGCCCATGATTTAATCAGAATCTAAAAGCAGGGAGAGGGGTGCTTTAGATTCTGCTTATGCTTGTAGTTTGAATTTTACAGATAAATAAGTACTTTTACTACTTTTTCACCAAACACTCTCAACTTCTAATTCTATTTTCAATTACTATCAACTTATGATTTTCAACTACTTCTACTTCTGCTATAATAAATCACTTCTTCTAAAAGCAGAAGTTTTTTGCAAATACTCCCTTTATTTATTCTCGTGATACTCTAGTCCTTTAGTCAAAATACCAAAATACGTATGGCTGTTAAAAGTTACGAGACTGGAATTGCTAATTTAATTAAAGGCAAAATCAGTACGGATCAAAACTGCCACATCAAGAAGTTAACGCACTAACATTGTCAACCCATGAGAGTTACATGCTAAAATTATAAAGCCATATTCATAGGCAAAGCTTTGCAGCTATGATTTTGTTAGTTCAAATGAAGGGATAAATTCACTTTTGGTACCCAAAGTATTAGCGGTTTTCACTTTTGGTACCCGCTTTTTGGGGCTTATCATTATTAGTACCCAACGTTTCAAAATTCACTCATTTTTTGCACGTTCAGTTAGTCAACCGTTAAAGACTAACGGTTGACCAACTGTAGCAAGTTCCACGGTTGGCGCATGCTTCACGACGTCTCTGGCGCCGATTCCGGCGACCCCAAGTGTCGTGCAACCACTCATTTTGAGCGTATCCGCAAGCCTTATAATGCCCAGTGGTCAATTTCATGATTTGAGTTCGTCTCCGATGCCAATTGACGATAATTCGAAAAACCCAAAGTTTAATTCAAAGTCAAATTTCATCCAAGATACTTCCCCAAATCTAAAATTGAGCATACCATCGTCTTCCTCATCTTAAGGCGCACAAATCCCACTCCTCAATCGGTCCGATTTGCCCCCCGAACCAAAAACGCATAAAATGGGATCTTAAAATCGATTTTCCGACTTTTAGGGGCCCGTATCTCCATGTTGCCGGCCGAATTGGCCTCCGGCCAAGAAGACAAAGTTGCTCAGGATAAAATTTTGAGACAGAATTCACCACCTCCATCCAACATTGCTCCGACTCTGGCCGGTCAACCGTTAGTCTTTAACGGTTGACTAACGGAACGTGCCAAAAAATGAGTGAATTTTGAAACGTTGTAATAATAACGATGTTTCAAAAGCGGTCAAAAGTGAATTTGGGTACCAAAATAGAATTTATCCCTTTAAATGAAATTACCATAATAAATGTCAATTTAGTTACGGTGAAACTTGCTAGAGTATTGCCTTTTGTTTTCAATATTATCAACATGTTAATTGTTATGTTATAAAATGAGCTTATTAAGGTGATTTGGTGTTTCATTTGGGGAGATCTGCTAGATTTACCAATAAATCCATTGTCATAATACAGATATGGACACATTTCTCTTCACCTCAGAATCTGTCACCGAAGGCCATCCCGACAAGCTATGCGATCAAATTTCCGACGCGATTTTAGACGCGTGCTTGGAGCAAGACCTGATAGTAAAGTCGATTGCGAAACATGTATCAAATCAAACATGGTCACACTCATAGGTGAGATCACCACCAAGGCGAATGTAGATTACGACAAAATTGTCCGAAACACGTGCCGAGAAGTCGGATACACGTCCCCCGAACTAGGCCTGGATGCTAATGATTGCAAAGTTCTAATCAACATCGAGGAGCAAAACCCCGACATTGCTGAAATTGTACACGGCCACCTTACTAAGAAGCCCGAAGAAATCGGAGCAGGGGACCAGGGCCACATGTTCGGCTACGCAACCGATGAAACCCCCGAACTGATGCCTCTGTCTCATCTCCTGGCTAACAAGTTGGCAGCCAAATTAACCGAAGTTAGAAACACTGGAGCTTGTCCGTGGCTGAGGCCTGACGGTAAAACCGAAGTAATTATCGAGTACGCGAAAGAAGGCGGAGCCGTGGTGCCGATTAGAGTTCATACAATTCTGATCTCAACTCAGCACGACGAGACCGTAACAAACGAGCAGATAGCGAGAGACTTAGAAGAACACGTGATCAGGCCTGTTGTCCCGTCTAAGTATCTCGATGACAGGACGATCCTGCGTTTCAATCCTCTGAGGCGATTCGTGATCGGTGGGCCCCACGAGGACGCAGGCATGACAGGGCGGAGGATAATCGTCGACACATACGGCGGCTGGGGTTCGCACGGAGGGGGGGCCTTTTCGGGGAAAGATCCGTCGAAGGTGCATAGGAGTGGGGCGTATATTGCGAGACGGGTCGCGAAGAGCGTGGTGGCGTCGGGATTGGCGCGGCGTTGTGTCGTGCAGGTTTCGTACGCGATTGGGATAGCGGAGCCGCTGTCCGTGTTTGTGGATACGTATGGGACGGGGAAAATTGCGGATAGGGATATATTGGAGATGGTTAAGAAGAATTTTGATTTTCGGCCGGGAATGATTGCGGTTGATTTGGACCTGAAAAGAGGGGGTAATTTTAGGTATCAGAAGACTGCTGCTTATGGGCATTTTGGGAGAGATGATCCGGATTTTACCTGGGAAGCTGTTAAAATCCTTAAACCTGAGTAAGAGATACTTTGAATTAAGGTTCAAGAGATTGAGAAAAACAAAAGGGTGCAGTATATATACTATGATGCAATGAATTTTGAAGCGTGTGAGAACAAGATTCATTTTTGGTAGTTGCAGTAAATAAAAGTGTTATGGACAATAATGTGACTGCGATTTGACTATGTGAAGCTCTACTCTACAGTTGAGTGTTAATTTCGTGACATGTAATGCTAAGGCCTAAGAGTCATGTTGCAATAATATATGAAGCAGCAGAAGTAGCTGTACGTTTCTAAAAATGTGTTGGCCTATAAATTTTATTTTTCTCTTTGAATATTAGTATTGAACCGATAGTCAATATTTGACATTGTAATTTGTAAGTGCTAAATCTTGGTATAGTCATTATACTAATCGTTGGTTCATCTGCAAATCAATGGTCAGCCCCAGGGGTAGCTAGGGGGTCTCTTCGGCATTTGCGCATGGGAAAAAAATTTATATGTTCTGACTAATTGGAAAAAATAATTGGACTAGGGTTTCACGCTGCTGGTTACGCCCCATTGGGCTGACCAATCCTATAACTATTTTTGCCGCAAAAGTAGGGATGATAATTTTGGCCCGACACATTTGGGTGGCTCCAACACCCCATGAAACGCGACGGGTTGGGGCGGGTCTGGAATTGTTTCCACTCCGCGATGTCAATCACATGTTGCGAATTTATGTTTTTAATACATTTAAAAAATATATATTTTTCATATGTAATGTATATGATAATATTATTTTTGTGTATCTAATATTATATCTTGCATTTATAAATTGATAAAGACAACTTTAAAGAATATTTTATAAATATATTACCATATATATTTGTTTTCCTTTGTTTTCAATTTTTGTATTTAATTTTTATTTATTTTAGGTTAGGACGCGTCGTCCTGTCCCCTCCTGTCCCGTGACCTGCGGTGGGTCAGTCCGACCTGGCCTGTTCCTAGGGACGAGTCTGGGTCTTTAGATACCTACCTCACCCTGTCCTATTGCCATTAGTTCTAAGCAAAAGCTTGCACAAAATGTGCCGAACTCGGTTATATTGGTCAAAAACCTATTTATTTATTAATTTAAAATATTTGTTTATAGAATTTAAAGCTTTAAACTTAGTAGTTCATTATAGTTGTCTAAATATTTAAATTTTGAATTACAAGTAATATTTTTAACTTGATTATTGATAAAAAAAATCATTTAATGTATTACAAATAAATTACATTAGTATTTTATATGTTATAATAAAAAATATAAGTAACTTTTACTAAATTGACTGGTTCAATCAATTTAATCGCATATCGTAGTGAGATAGATACACCTATCAATGTAATTTTATGATACTGATTCTAAATTACTAACCTTTGACAAACTAACTAACAAAATACAAGACTACTAACAAAATACAGTGGTGTTAATTATAATTGATGAAAGTACGCAGGCCAAATTGCGATTTCAGAGACTTGGGTGGCTCCTTGCGCACAATTCAAAACTTTTCTGCAGTTTTCAACCCTGTTAACCCCATTACCCCAAAAGCGAGCTCGCAAAAACTTCCTGTCAAATCAACCGATGAATTCTGAAGAACCCACAAACCAACAGACGAGAAAGAGGCCATTAATGGAAATTGATAAGCCGACGACGATAATGTGCACGGTGGTGGCTGTTGATCATACCAATCTCTGTTATAGAGTTTGCTCTGTCTGTGAAAAGACTCTCCCTGAAAACCCCACAAGTGTTTGTAAGTATTGCAGCTTTAGCAACAGTTTCAACCCTAGTACTTCCGGTTCCAAACGGCTTTTTCGTGTTCTTGTAAGTATTTTCTGATGAACGGAAAAGAAAGAAAATTATTTAAAGATGTCTGTTTTCTGTTGTATTTATTGAAATTATTTATTATTAAGCGAAATGTTGTTGTTTAAATAAATGGGGTTTTGGATTTCGACATTAGAAAGCTTTAATCTTATAGGGTTTCTCAAATTATGTGGACAAGCATTGTATTTATGCATAGCGAGAATAATTGATTTTTCTGTTCTTGAAATAATGTAGGAAGACATTTGTGTTTGTTAGCGATTAAATCAGTTAAGCCACGTCATATATATGAATCGAGATTACTTAGCAGCGAATGAATCAACATGTATATTATGTTGGCTTATGTGATTTATGGAGTGTTTGCAAAAACCTATACTTTTAGAAGTGGTTAGTATCTGCAATTAGGATTAGAAGTTGAGAGTGTTTGGTGAAAGAGTTGTAAAAGTGTTTATTTGTTTGTGAAAGTTAAACCAAAAGTAGAACCAAAAATCTAAAGGACTAGTCTCTCTATTTTTAGATTATGATTAAATATAGCATAATGAGAAGTATAAATTGACATTTACAAACACCAAATAGTGATTCTTTTCAGCCAAAAGCTGCGAAATACTTTTCTTAAACGCTCCCTTATTATCGCTAACAGTGTTAATAGATGTTATTGTTTGTGTATTATACAATGACCTAATCATTTAGGCTTCTTGAAAGATTGTAGGATTTCGATAATAATTAACATAAAATATTGTTTTTACTTTTTTTTTCTTTTTGGTATTTGCAGATGTCTATAGCTACAGATACAAAGGTTTTTGTGGTGATAATGTTTGACAGGGCTGCGAAAGTGTTGTTTGGTTGCTCAGCCGATGAGTTCTTTGACTTCGCCAAGACTCATCCTTATGCCGGTAATTTTTTTTTATTTTCTTTTTGGTATCTTTTAGTAATGTTGTTGTTGTTGAATTATTTTTCTATAGAAGCAGGTAACTTAAGTTTGTCGAAGTAACTGTACAATTAATCCAGGAACTTATTCTGCGTGGGTGATGTACGATATCATTCAATTCAATACCTCGCTAGCTTCTTGTTGGTACAGTGTGCTCAAATTCTTTAGAATTTACTGTTAATGCAAGTTTTTCCAGGGATTTGAGTATTCATTTGAAGTGACTGAAAGCTTATTATTTGCAGTGGTATAATGACCATCAGGACGTTGGATTAGTATCTATTTTCGTTCTTGTAATTGTTATTTAATTTGATATGGTTACTTTTTCTTTCAGTGAGCCCCCAGTTCACTTTCCCATCTAAGCTATAACAGATTCGGTTGCTTTTCTGACTCATTGCATCGTCTAAACGTATTTTATTTGCAGCTATGACAGCTGGTAGGGCACTGGAAGGAGAGATGTTAACTGTGACATTGTCAAAACCAAAGAATGGTAATGCCCAGCATCTTCGAGTGGTATCAGTAGTGCCGTTACGGTCTGGTTTTCAGCCGGCTATTGAGACGTTAAAGGAATTGTATCGAGTAAGAGGGGGTTCATGATAATCTTAATCATGCTGAATTTTACCTACAATCTAGCTGCAGAAAACAGCTTTAAGTACTCTGTGCACGCCTTTGCTAATTTTCATACGGACGATTTGTAATTGCTTACTTCGTGTAACAAGGGATGCAAAAAAGTAATCCCATGATCAAATACTCTTGTAAACTGGGTAATGTCTATCCTACTTATTTCATACTTGTAGATTGAAATTGTTCGAATTTGGTCAAAGCTAGTTTGAAACTCAAAACCTGCACGCTTGGGAGACTTGTTCTACTACGCACACACTTCCAACGCTATATAAGTCTGTACAATTTGTTATACTGCATTACCGGACGTAGTTACTCTGTCAAGTTGCTGGCAAGACCTGGTAATTTTGCTCTGGAAATTTGAAATATATGAATGGGTTAATTACAAAAACTGCCCCTGAGGTTTAGCTTATTACAAAATAACCCAGTTATCTTCAAAATTACAAATATCCCCTTGACATTTGTTTCTAATTTACAAGCTACATCTCAAGATGAGGTCTTTGTTAGGTAAATACAATCCTTATGGAGTGTTTATAGCACTTTAAGGGGGTATACTTGTAATAAGGTAGAAAACTATGGAAAACAAGCATGTACAAATTCCTTTTACCTTTGATGTTAATGTGTGCTCAAACCTTCCTCAAAAAAAAAAAAAAAAAAAAATGTGTGCTCAAACCTTAACTATGGCATATAATAGGAAAATTACAATTTCCTATAACATAAGGGTACACTTCACAAATCACAAGTAATTAATAGCTGAAATGTTCTTGTTTCTCACTGCTTATTTTGTGTTAACATTTTCATTATTTAATATTGTATGCTTGAGAAGTTGGATAACATTAGCACACTGAATTGATGTATTGAACATTTCTATGCTCGAAACGGACATAAAAATCGTGCCTCCAACGACGTACTAAGTCGGGATTGATTAATGCACTTGAATCTTGATGCTCCCACAACGATATATTAACATTAGATTTCTCTCCTCTTGGATCTTAGCCTTAATGGGAAATATTCAGAATCAGCCTTTATAACTTAAAAAGTCATATTTTACAGTTAGCAAATAACATCTTAATGGAAAATGTTCAGGATCATACTATCAGTGTTTAAAACTTAAAAGGCATTTACTAGTTAGAAAATATAGCAGCAAAAAAACAAAAGTTAAAAATAAATTTACTAGTCGGAAAATATAGCAGCAATTTTTTTTTTAAAAAACTTAAAAGACATTTACTAGTTTGAAAATATAGCAGCCAAAAAAATAATATTAATTATGCGGTGAACGTGGATCGAACACGTGACCTTCAGATCTTCAGTCTGACGCTCTCCCAACTGAGCTATCCCCGCAATTATGTTAAGATAGTTCTCAATTTTTATAAAACATTTTAGAAATCTCGATTCTCGTCTATAAAAAGAAATCTAAAAACTGGATAACTGAAGACTCTTGTATAACAGATCTCGAACCAAATAAAACTAGTGTCTCACCCATTCCTACTTATATGCATTAAATTCATGAAAGTTTGTTTTATAGATTACATAGTTTCCATAACTACTAAATGACCTCTCACATAGGCTGGCCTTGCATCCACCTCCTTAACATCTCCAACGCCGGTTTCGGCTGATCCATGGGGACCATGTGACCAGCATTATGAACCTTAAGAAAAGTAAGAGGACCATAGTTTTTCTTGTCTCCTGCTTTTTCACCATCCACCACAAATGGAATTTTGGGAGCTGATTGAAAATTCTTCTGACCAGACCACTCCATGGCATTAACCCATCTCCAGTTACCTGACAAGGTCAAATTGCATTACTATGAATCTATGATAGTTTAACAAAACTTGTAGGAATAATACAAAAAGGAAAAATATATATATTTTTTTGTCTTGTACTTGGACTTGTAGATTTAGTCTTCTAAGCAGTCACCTTTAAAATTGGTTCAATATATTTCAAAAAGGCAAAATTTTTTTTTGGTCCTTTATCTAACACCACTTTAAGATTCAATCCTTTTTCTTTTTGCTTTTCACAAATATTCATTTTTCTCAACAAAAAATTGAGATTTGGTCCTCTTACCTACTATGTTATGATTCTTTGGCTGTTTGATATAAGATTTTTATTTTCAAAATTTTAAATTTTCATTTAGAAAATAATATTTAAATCTTACATGACATCCTAGTTGGCTTAAATGATGGAAAATTAATTAAATAAAAGATTTTTTTTTGAAAAATCTGAAAAAAATTATGTAAAATTTCTGAAAATTGTTTTACTAATATTAAAAATTATTTGAATTTTTGTAACAAAGTCTTAAAAAATTCAAAAAAATATTTTAAAATCTAAAAAATAAAATATATAAAATTTGATAGCTTTTGTAAAAAACTAAAAATAGAAAAAAAAAGGAAATTATTTTAAAATTACAAAAAAATAAATATGAAAATTGTTAAAAAAAACTATAAACTGTTTTAAAAAATCTGATATTTATTTGAAATATTATAAACTATTTTAAAACGTCGAAAATTGTTCAAAAAAACGAAAATTTGTCTGAAAATCTGAAAATGGATTAAAAACAAAGACTTTTTGAAATTTTTATAAAAACAATATCTGATTTATTTTATAAAAAAAATAGAGTAAAAACTTAGAATTGTTTTTAAAAAATTATAAATTATTTTTCAAAAATCTAAAAACTATGCCAAATATGTAGAAAAAAAATCTGAAAATCAAAGGAAAAAAATTTAAAATTTGTTTAAAAACTAGATTATTTTTATATATTTGGTATAATTGTCGGATTTGTTTTAAAAAATAATTCATATTTTTTTGTAAAAATTTTAAAAGTCTTAGTTTTAATCCATTTTCAGATTTTTAGACTAATTTTCTTGTTTTTAGACAATTTTCAACTTTTTTTTTATTTTAATATTTCAAATAATTGTTAGATTTTTAACATTCTTTTTAGTTTTTTTAAAAAAAAATCAGATTTTTAAACATCTTTTAGTTTAAAAACAACTTTTCAAAATAATTTTGAGTTTTTCTATTTCCAAAATAAAATATTTTCAATATTTAAAATAAATTTCAGATTTTTTCAAACAGTTTATATTTTTTTTAACAACTTTCGTATTTGTTTTTTGTAATTTTAAAATAATTTCGATATTGTTTTTACTATTTTTAGTTTTTTAAATAAATTATCAAATTTTATAAATTTAATTTTTAGATTTTAAAATAGTTTTTTTGAATTTTTAGGATGCCATGTAAGATTTAAATATTGTTTTCTAAATGAAAATTAAAAATTTTGAAAATAAAAATACCACATCAGCTCAACAGGTCAAAGTAACCTAATATAGCAGGTAAGATGACCAAATCTTAATTTTTGGTTGAGAAAAAGGACTATTTGTCAAAAGCAAAAAGAAAAAGGATGGAATCTCAAAGGGGTGTTAGATAAAGGACCAAAAAAATGTGTCTTTCAAAAATTTGGACATTTAATTAGTTCGATTTTAATCAGAATTGTGTAATTCTACTGGAATCGCTAACTAGGACGGATAGGTGCTAATGTGTCCTAGGAATTTTGATGCTTTGGCACAAAATCTGACACCTCAAATCACCCTAGTACTGACACAAGAAATATGGAGATTTTAATGTTTTGGTAGCAATTTTTTGTGCCAAATCACTAAAATCCCCAATTTTTTTATGATTGCGCCTGACCAGTTTTTGTCTGTAATTTATGATAAAATTACACAACTTTAATTAAAATAGGACTGAGCGTCATATTGGACCAAAACATAAATATGACTATTTTAAATAGAGCTGTCAAAAGACCGGCCCGGCCCGGCCCGAGCCCACTGGACTTTTCGAAAAATCGGGCCAGGTCAGGCCAAACAGTGTCCTGGGCCGCAAAAATGGGGAACTCAACCCGGCTTAAAAATGAAAATTACACTAAAAAAGTTGGGCTTTTCGGGCTAGCCCACCGGGCTGGGCTTTTGAGGACCGACTTTTTCCGGGCCTTAAAAAAAGAGCCCAACCCATTAGAAGATCGGGCAGGTTCGGGCCGGGCCGAAATTGACACCTCTAATTTTAATGACCAAATCTCAAAATAATTTGAGTTATAGGACCAAAGAAATTATTTTCCCTTACAAAAACTACCCCTAGATTTATATTATTCTTCACTAAAGAGTAATACTCGTGGCCACTAGGCTACTCCCAGTGGTTGGAATTGTTGGAGTGGTTGTCACCTCATTATTCCAAATTGAGGATTTCCAATTATTCTTTTTTTTTTTTGCAAAATTGCTAATTAACTTATTTTATACTTTAATAATATAATTAATATATATATATATATATATATATATATATATATATATATATGGAAAATATATGTTATATATGTCCCAATCAATATCCAAATTAATAATTTTGATGGAGAATCTTCAATTTGGGATGGTAAGGTAGCAGCCACGCGAGTAATCCAACCAATTTTTGAATTTGCTGACCAAAATTGTCCTCGAATGTGCCAAAATTTCTTTTTAAACTAAAGTCCTAAATTACAAATTGAAAATTATAAAAGTCCAAAAGTGCCACCATCCCAAAGTTACATGACCAATTTTACAATTAAGCCTTTGTAATTTTGAAAAGTAACTTACTGTTTTTCGTAATTAGGCTTAACTTCATGGGTAGTATTTGTAATTATCCAATTTGTACTATATCAGTTCAAGAAAGAAAATAATTCTTACCAAGCCAGTTGCAAATAAGATCATACTCCCCAGCATATACCAATAATTTGATTCCATCCTGTAATAATTGAGGAATAACAACTCCGAAATTCTTCATCAAGTCCCTATTCATTGCATTGAGCACCACTGGACTACATGACACAAATTTTATGTCTCCAACACCAACAGCTGTTTGGACAGATTTGTTGTTTAGGAATTTCTCCACATTTGAGAAGTCGTAGCATAGAGGTCCTTTGCATTTTTTTCGAATATCATAGTACTGAAACAAAAGATGAATGAAAACATGTTGTCTAATTAGTTTATGTGTGTTTTTTTGTGTTGTCTGATAATATTACCAAAGCTGTGTTTTATTACATTTATATTGTAACCAGCTTTCTGAATTATGTCCTCGAAAATTCTCTCGCAAAATCGGAATGCCAAGAGACATGACATTGAACTTTTGTGGCCTGCCAAGGAGTTTTTATTAGAAAATGAAAACTCGGGTTTAAATTAGCAATAATTACAAATATTAATGCCCTTAAGGTTCTCAAAAAAAATTGTTAGGAAATTACGGACCGGAACAAAGCCATGACAATAGTGATGTGAGAAAAATAAAGGTAAAATGACACGAATATTTTTACGTGGAAAACCCCCAAATAAATTTGAGGGAAAAACCACGGGCAAGTGTAGGAGCAATTCACTATAAAATAGGGATTACAACACCTTCTCTCTAAATACAAGAAGAAACTATATCACTCTTTCTCTCTTGAAATAGGAGAAACTAATACTCTCTAAATTGAAGAAATGAGAAAACTTAGCAATTTACTTGCTTGGTTGGGATAATTTTGCATTGCCCATTGATGCCTTTTATAGGCAAAATTTCTTCACTATTCTACCAATCCCCAAAGTAGTTAGCCACCAATATTGAAGACCTTTTTAGCTAACTTTGGTATAATTCAACATTTGCAGCAAATGTCTGCATTTCTTTGTCAAATAATGCCAACTCTAGCCCACAAAAGATGACTTCATATTGTTCTTTTCACATTCTCCCACTAAGTCACTTTTGTAACCTTTTCATCATTCTCTACACTTGCCACTCATGCTGCTTACATTTCTGTTAGGCCACACGAGGATCTACACCATTCGAACTTGCCAGTGTTGATTGGTTTGGTCATGCCATCTGCTAGGTTCTCATCAGTATGAATCTTTTGCATATCCACACTTCCATTTTCCACTACCTCTCGAACAAAGTGATCTTTGCATCTACTATATGCTTTGTCCTTGAATGTAAGGCTGGATTCTTTGCAATATGCAAAGCACTCTGACTGTCACAAAACAGAACAATCTTTTCTTGTTTGTGCCCAAGCTCATCCAATAACCTTTGAATCCATACTGCTTCTTTGCAAGCTTGTGTAGCTGCCATGTATTCTGCTTCAGTTGTAGATAGAGCTACAACAGTCTGCTAGTTTTGAAACCCAGCTTACAGCTCCTCTTGCAAGTGTAAACACATAACCCGTAGTAGATTTTCTTTTATCAAGATCACCTGCAAAATCCGAATCAACATAACCCCTGACAGTAAAATCCGATCCCCCATAACATAATGCAACATTTGAGGTTCCTCTGATGTACCTCAGAACCCTCTTCAATGTATCCCAATGCTCTCTACCAGGATTCGCCATGTATCGACTGACTGCTCCCACTGCTTGTGCAATGTCTGGTCTTGTACATATCATAGCGAACATTAAACTCCCCACTGCTGATGCATACGGTACTCGAGACATTTCCCTCTTCTCTGTTTCATTGCTAGGACACATACTTGAGGATAACTTGAAATTAATAGGAAGAGGGGTAGAAACTGGCTTACAATCTTGCATGTTGAAGCGTCGCAAGATTTTCCTGAAGTAGTTCTTCTGAGAAAGCCAGATCTTCCTATTATTTCTGTCTCGGTGAATTTGCATCCCTAGAATCTTGTTTGCTGGTCCCAAATCCTTCATATCAAACTCCCTAGCCAACTGTGCCTTCATTTCTTGGATCCGATATTTATTGGGGCCTGCCACCAACATATCATCCACATACAACAACAAAATAATGAAATCATTATCATCAAACCTTTTGTAGTACGCACAATGGTCTGAACTAAGTCTGTTGTATTCAAGGCTCATTATGAAGGAATCAAATCTCTTGTACCAACACCTCGGCGCCTGTTTGAGACCATACAGAGATTTGTTCAACCTGCAAACCAAGTTCTCTTTGCCTGTTTCAGCAAAACCTTCTGGTTGAAGCATATAAATTTCTTCTTCAAGCTCTCCATGAAGAAACGCAGTTTTTACATCTAACTGTTCCAAATGTAAATCAAATGTAGCACACATCGCCAGGACTACTCTGATTGTCGTGAGTCGAACCACCGGGGAAAATATCTCATTGAAATCAATACCCTCTTTCTGAGCATATCCTTTTACCACCAGTCTTGCACGATACCGCTCTACTTGATCGTTGCTATCCCGCTTGATCTTGTAGACCCATTTATTACCAATGGCTTTTTCTGCGGGTGTGGTAACGGTACAAGTTTCAAGTTTGATTCTTGTGGAGAGCTTCAATTTCTTCATGCATTGTCATCCACCGAGATGCATCCAGCTCAGAGCTTCATGGAAAGTTGATGGCTCTCCATCCTCCGTTAAAAGACAGTATGCAACATTGCTCTCCATAACATACTACGATTGCCAAGGTGGCGGCTTTCTCTCACGAGTTGACCGGCGTCTTTTGAACATCGACTCAACTTGTTCTTGTACTCGTGCTGCTGGTATCTTCTTGGAAGATTTCGAATCTTCATTCTCAGAGATTATTTTTCACTAAAGATCGTAGTAGTCTCCTGGTTCTCTTTTAATGTGTTGCTTTCTCCCTTGTCTTGCAGTTTATCTTCGCAAATATCACATCTCTGCCGATGACGACCTTGTGGGTAGTGGGATCCCACAGCGATACCCTGACTCCATCAAAGATACCCCAAGAAGATACATTTTCGGACGTTGGGTCCAACTGCGTTCTTTCTTGGTCATTGTACATCACGCACACATGACTTCCAAAAGTATGTAAGCGAGAATAATCAGCAGACTTACCAGTCCACATCTCCATGGGCGTTTTCAGATCAATCGCAGTTGATGGCGACCGATTGATCACATAACAGGCGGTTTTGACTGCCTCTGCCCAAAATGTCTTGGGTAGACTTGCGATTCTCAACATTGCTCTTGTCCTTTCTAACAAGGTTGTTCATTCGCTCGCTACTCCATTTTGTTGAGGTGTGTACGCCACCGTGAATTGTCTTTTGAGGCCTTCTTGTGAGAAAGACTCAAATTCATCACTTGTATATTCTCCTCCATTATCGTCCAGACACTTGATCTTTTTCCCGATTCAAGTTCTATTTGAGCTTTGTAAACTTTGAAGATCGAAATACATCGGCCTTCCTTTTGATAGGATACACCCAACATCTCCCGGAGTAATCATCAATGAAAGATACAAAGTATCTCGCCCTCCTAGGGATGATAATGGTGCTTGCCAAACATCAGAGTGAATCAACTCTAAGATGCCCTTACTCTTAGATGTTGATCTGCGAACTTTAATTTGTGTTGCTTACTTGTAACACAATGCTCACAAAATGGTAAAGATACTTTTGTAAGACCACTGTAGTAAGCATTCCGCTCGAGAGAATCTTCAACCCTTGTTCCGACATGTGGCCAAGTTTGTGGTGCCACATTATCGTTGATTCTTCTCAATGAACCCGCAATCGCAACATGCTTCTCCTCCTTGCATTGTCTCACCTTTAAGCATATACAAATTTGCGCGAGTTTCTCCGCCTTCATTACTACAATCGCTCCCTTCACGATCTTCATGATCCCATCCTCAATACGAGTTTTACATCCAACATCATCCAACCGCCCTAAGGACAAAAGATTCTTCCGTAGACCCTTCACATGTCGTACCTCCGAATGGTGCGAATCGTACCATCAAACATTTTTATTTTGATAGTACCAATACCAAGAATATCCAAGGCATGATCATCCCCATAAATACAGATCCTCCGTAAATTGGTTCATATGTGTGAAACCATTCTCACGGGAGGTCATGTGCCAGGTTGCTCCGAGTCTAAAAGCGGACATCGAAAATAATTTTCCGCCTTCGGCGTTGGTTGTTGCTTCGCCGTATAAAACTTCTCCATTTTCGAGGTACTTGCAACATTCCTCGAGCATTTTGGTGACTCAGGGTCGCCACTCTTCTTACTCCAACAATCCTTCTTGAAGTGGCCTCTTTTGCCACAATTGTAGCACTTAATGTTCTTTTTACTCCTGGATTTTGATCTACCATGATTTTGACTCCCACTAGAGCCACGTTAAAGTGGATCTTCCTCTCACCACCGCCAAAGCTTCCGCTGTCTGCGAACTTGCTTGTCTGTCCTCTTTGTTTCTCGCGCTACTCTCCTCTTCTAGTATAGAGGCCGCAATTTCATCAAGACTAGATAGTCCGAAAGGATGTTGTTCGTCAAAGTTGATGATGAGTTGATCGTACGAATCTGGTAAACTTTGGAGCAAAAGTTCCGCACGTTCAACAACTTCTATTTTGTAACCCATTGAGGTGAGTTGCGAAAATAGAGTATTCAAGGTGTTGATATGGTCAGCCACCGAAGTGGTTTCCGCCATACGAAGAGTATACAATTTTCTTTTTAAGAAAATCTTGTTGTGAAGTGACTTGGCCTCGCATAATTTTTTGTCGAGTATCCCATATCTCCTTTGCCGTCTTCTTCTCCGCCACACTGGATAACACTCCATCGGCTAAGTGCTAAGTGCAGATCAGCAATTGCATTGCCGTCCATCTCGTTCCACTTGGCATCATCGGTGATATCTGCGGGCCTGTCTCCAATTGCCGACAAGCAATTGTCTTTCCTCAAAATTGCCTTAATCTTCATTTTCCACAATGAGAAATTATTCCCATTGAACTTCTCTACATCGAACTTCGTCGTCATTTTGTTCACACCGATTAAATTTCACTTGAACCGGATTTCACTATTCACGTGAATAGTGCGTGAATAGTACCCGTGAACAGTAACCCCTAAACCAATGGCTCTGATACCACTGTTAGGAAATTACGGACCGGAACAAAGCCATGACAATAGTGATGTGAGAAAAATAAAGGTAAAATGACACGAATATTTTTACGTGGAAAACCCCAAATAAATTTGAGGAAAAACCACGGGCAAGTGTAGGAGCAATTCACTATAAAATAGGGATTACAACACCTTCTCTCTAAATACAAGAAGAAACTATATCACTCTTTCTCTCTTGAAATAGGAGAAACTAATACTCTCTAAATTGAAGAAATGAGAAAACTTAGCAATTTACTTGCTTGGTTGGGATAATTTTGCATTGCCCATTGATGCCTTTTATAGGCAAAATTTCTTCACTATTCTACCAATCCCCAAAGTAGTTAGCCACCAATATTGAAGACCTTTTTAGCTAACTTTGGTATAATTCAACATTTGCAGCAAATGTCTGCATTTCTTTGTCAAATAATGCCAACTCTAGCCCACAAAAGATGACTTCATATTGTTCTTTTCACAAAAATTACAATATAACTTTTCTAAAAAAAAATTACAATATAACTCAGTTAATTTTACACTTCCTTATCTATTTTACAAATTGCATCCAATTGAAGGGGAAATTTCAAATTTGTATGAAATTACAAACCCTCAACGAGTATTTATAAGGAATAATTACAAAAACTACCCTTGAGGTTTGGCCTTGTCACAAAAAAAAAAAAAAAAAACCTAGCTAACGTTAAAACTTACAAAAACCATCCTTGAGGTTTACAATTGTCTTATATTTTGCCCCAACCATTAGTTGCCCTAACGTAATTTGCTGACATTGTCAAATACTATACCATTACACCCCTCAACTCTTCTAAATTTAACAAACAGCCCCCAATTTTTCTTCTGACTATATGTAGTATTTAGAAAAGTCTAGGGACATAACTGTAAAATCTAAGATTAAAATTTGGGGTTATTTGTAATATTTATAAAAGTTGAGGGATGTAATTGTCAAAGACATCAACAATTTTCCTTAGCTACACTAACTGCGGGTGAAAAATGTAAGATGAATGTAACTGTAAACTTCAAGGGTAGTTTTTGTAATTTTCAAAGTTACCAGGTTTTTGTAATTAGGCCAAACCCGAAGGATAGCTTTTGTAATTATCCCTATCTATAATTTTAAAAAGGGTTAATTACAAAATGCACCCTTGAGGTTTGACCTAATTAAAGAAAAACCTAGGTAACTTTCAAAATTACAAAAATACCCTTAATGTTTTATTTTGTCTAACATTTACCCACTTTATAAGCAAAAAATATTTCAAAATCCCCCTTATATTTATGAAACTATTACAATTTAGCCCTTAGTTTTAACACTAAATCAAACTTTAGGGAAACTTTTTGTAATTCTGAAAGTTATTTGGGTTTTCTTGTAATTACGTCATACCTCAAGTAAGTATTTATCCCTTTTAAAAATAACGTGATCTTTTGAAACTAAACTAACTTTAGGGGTAAATTTTGTAATTATCCCTTTAAAGTATGAATTACCACAACGTTTTGTTAGCTTTTGACACAGTGGGAATGATTTGCTGAGGAGGTTATAATAAGATTTGTCGATCAATTTCATGTCCAAAGCGTAATCAGCGTACGCTTTGTACTGAATCTCTGGATTTGTCATTCCATTCCCAATAGCTATTCCCTGCTTAACAAAGATAAATAAAACCACATAAAATGAACATTTGACCATAGTGTAAAGTTACAGATTGAAAACAAAATTTGTCACTTACTTTGAGATTTATGTAAGCTGATTTCTTGTTTTTGTTTGCTTGGTGAATTCGAGCAGAAAATGCTGGAATGTAGTGTCCTGCATATGATTCTCCTGTTATGTATAATTCATTCTTTGCATATCGTCTGTGCCTTTTGAAGAATGCCTATAATTTCAGGGTTATTCAGTTTATGTCTTTGCCAATTGCCAGTATATGATTATAATTATAAAGACTTAAGGTTTAGCCTAACTACAAAATAATCCAGTTATCTTTTAAAATTACAAATACGCTATGACGTTTGTTTTTAGCTTACAGAATTGCACCATCAAGAGGCCTCAATAGGGGGTATTTGTTCGGTAACTACGAATTTCAAGGGAGTACTTGTAATTTTGAAAGATAACTGGAGTTTTTTGTAATTAGGCTAAATCTCAGGGCAGTTTTAGTAATTATCCCTTATTACAAATGCAGTTTATCATGTTACATGTGATTTTCAGACCTTTAGGAAGTCGTAGAAATCTACGCCTGCCGCCTCAGTGCTCTTGCGAATGTCGCCTCTGTAAGAAGTGTAACTGAATCCAGTTCCGATTGGTTGGTCGACATATATGAGGTTCGAAACCTACATGTTTGAACATTAATCATCATCAAAATTCACACAAAAAGTTGCCCTTCCTGACGCAACCTTCATACGAAGGAGAAATGAGATGAAATTCCAAAACCATCATCATTATATAGGTTTTTCCACTTGCATGGAATATACGACTAGACGGCGATGAGCTGAGATAGTTGCTCTAGTCATGTCCTATTACATTATCATGTATTGTAAAATCAGCATGTACATCACGGAACATGACCATATTTGAACATTAATCGCAACAAAAAATTTGATTTTGTGTTCGTCTCTGCTATCCTCATTGTACTATCGCGAAACATTATACACAATATGTTAATTTTTTGAACTGACAAATAATCGATTCAAGTTTGACGAAAAATCATATTATTAGTCAGACACAAGCTTCGAACCTATGTATCAATAAGAAAATAAATACCTTGTCCCAACCAAAATCATTCCATACAAGTGACAAGTTGGACTCGTTTGCAAAGTGAAAAGGGCCATTTTCATAGAACAAAGCTAATGAGCTACTGCATCCAGGTCCCCCACTTAACCACACAACAACAGGGTCATTACTCCTGTTGTTTCTTGATTCAAAGAAAAAGTAGAACATCCTGCAAAAAAACCATCATTACTCAACCTGTGGGCTTTACAAAAAAAAAACAAATTTACCCTTTTGATTGTAATTTGTAAATAAAAACAAGGGATAATTACAAAAACACCCCCAAAGTTTGGGCTAATTACAAAAATCCCATAGATGTTTCAAAATTATAAAAAAGACCCCTCAGGTTTGATTGTGCCTTAAAATTTAAATTTAAGGGGTAATCTGTAATATTTCTAAAAATATCATGGGATTTTTCGAAATTGATTTTTCTTATGAAGCGGGAAATGTATGACTGAATCAAAACTCAAGGTTTTTTTTGCAATTTTCATAAACCTCAGGGAGGTTTTTGTAAGCATCCCTAAAAACAAATATCAAGTAATATCTGTAATTCTGAAAGATTGCTGGATTTTTTTGTAAATAAACTAAACTTCAAGGGTATATTTTGTAATTGTCCTAAAGATTATACCTTGCACTTCTGGTATGTGGAAGTCTAAAATAGCCAGCATGGTGCCCCAAACTCTCAACAGTTGCACCAGTATCACCGAGATAGGGAAATCGAATATGTTTTTCGACAAGTTTTGGTTCATTAACTGCAGGTTCATCTTTGACAATGTTAACATCAAGCTCAGGAAACAAATTGAGCTGTCTGATAATCTTTTCCACTTGTATCCTGTAACATTCTACTGGTGATGGTAAAGAAAGATTTTCAACTTTAGAACTTTCTGCAGTCGGAAAAACGGGGACGGAGAAAATGAGAAGTAGAGAAACAAAGCCATGAGGGAATGCTTGTTGCATTCTTGTGGATTGTTTGCTACTGAGAGAAAAATGTTTTTTCAACTGTGGATTTGATTATAATGCTGGATTTTGCATCATTGCTTGTTAACCTTCTTTAAGTTATAGATAATAAGTGGTGTACTAGCAATTATGATAATTTTACATACATCACTTAGAGAACAAAAAGCAATAATGACTAAAATTGGGAAAACATTAGTGACCTATGAAAATATCAAATGTTATCAATTCAATGAACAGTTTTATTTTATGGGATTGTAATTTGTTAGTCATTTTTATTTTGTGTACAAGCATCATTTGACAAAGATAAATGAAACAACACTTGTGCTACTTTCTGTTTGCTAAACAACAAGCAAACCAAAGACAAGAATGAAACTTCTGAAGAAAAAATGAATTTCTGAAGAGACAGGGTTCATTCCATCTTTTGAGAAAGGGATAATTACAAAAACATCCCCAAGGTTTGGTCTAATTACAAAAAAATCCAGAGATGTTTCAAAATTACAAAAAGCCCCCTTAGATTTGATTTTGTCTTAAATTTAAGGGGTTAACTGTAATATTTTTGAAATAGTTTTTGCTTATGAAGGGTAAGATGTTAGCAGAATCCAACCTTAAGGGTTTTTTTTGTGATTTTAAAAAATCTCTTGTTTTTTTTGTAATTAGCCCAAACCTCATGGGGTTTTATGTAATTATCCCTTTGAGAAATACAAACTCCCAATTGTGTAAATTTTTACAATCATGGTTATTTCAAATCACATAGGAGCAAGATGACCATATTTTTGTGTCAAGGGCAATTTTCCCTGCATCCACCTCCTTAGCATTTCTAGGGATACTTTGGGCTGATCCATCGGCACCATGTGACCGGCATTATGCACCTTGAGGAACGTAAGTGGTCCATGGCCTTTCTGCGAACCGGCCTCCAATCCATCGACCGAAAATTGAATCATCGGTGCTGCTACAAATTTCTTCTGTCCAGACCATTCCATGGCATGAACCCATCTTGAATTCCCTGTTCATAATCAGCACAACAATCGACATTTATGATCCTTTCTCCGTTCTTTTATAGTACAAGTAGGGGTGATCATAAATTTTAGAAAACCGTCCCTATGATTTACGACAAACTCGCGATTTAAATTACTAAACGAAAATTATACCGCCTTGTTGGTGCAGTGGCGGTTTTAGAATAAAAAAAACCGCTCATAACCACACCGACTCTTTACTTAAATTGCAATTTGAAATTAATATTCAGTGAAACTGCGCAAGCCAATTTGAATTGAAATAAGTAAAAACGAAAACCAAACTGCACCGTGATTACCCCTAGTCGAAGGAGTACAAAAAAGAAGATCTCTTATATGGAAGAAATAATGTTACCTATCCAATTGCATATGAGATCATACTCTCCAGCATATATCAGTAATTTGATTCCATCCTCCAGAAGTGCTGGAATTCCAACTTCGAGATTTCTCATTAAATCTGTGACCATAGCCTGGTAAACCGTGGAGCTACACGAGACGAAATCTATGTCCCCAACACCAAGAGCATTTCTAACTGATTTCAGGTTCAGAAAATCCTCCATGTTGGAAAAGTCATAGCACATGTTACCCTCACACTTCTTTCTTATATCATAGTACTGCATATGAAACGGGGGGAAAATCGTGATCAAACGATGTTTCTAGTGTTTTTTGTTCGTTTTTGTTTTGGACTATTTGTTTCTTACATTTTTACCGCCAGAAATGCGCACGATTTTGTTGAAGATGTTGTTGCAAACCATGTATGCAGCCACACAAGAAGGTCCACCTTTAGCACCTAAAGTAGGAAAGGAAAAGAAATTTCTCATCAAGCAGATATAATGGGAGTGTTTGCAAAAACTTCAGCTTTTAGAAGAAGTGATTTATTGTAGCTGAAGTAAAAGTAGTTGAGAATCAAAAGTGCTTATTTGTTTGTAAAAGTTAAACCAGAAGCAGAATCAGAAATCTAAAATACACATCTCACTGCTTTTAGATTCTCATTAATGAAGCAGAATGAGAAGCATAAGTTGGCATTTGAAAACACTAATAAGTGATTTTTTTTTCCAGCCAAAAGCAAAGAAGCACTTCTTTTAGTAATTGCAAACACTCCCAATATCAAGTCGCAAAAAATGGAATGGATTCGGAACTAGAAATTACCACAAAGCTTAATTGCCTGTTGGCATTCTGAAACTAATATTCTCGTGCTGTTGTAATCAGATTGTGTAATCAGTTTCATGTCCAAAGCATAATCAGTGTATGCTTTGTACTGTATTTCCGGGTTTGTAAGTCCATTTCCAATAGCCAATCCCTGAGAAATAACGAACCGCTAATGTAAAACAGGATGATAAATGAAACTTTAAGGCAACAAATATGAATCAGGGATTATTCAGTAAGAAACCTTCAGATTAATATGAAGTCCTTCTTTTCTTTTGTTTCCTTGATGAACCCGAGCAGCAAAAGCAGGAATGTAGTGCCCAGCATATGATTCTCCGGTTATGTAAAAATCGTTATTTGCATACTGTGGATGCTCCTTAAAGAAAGCCTAAAACCATAAAACAAATAAAGTGGCTTTTTCATTTGTTGTCGCCTTGCGTAGGAAGTGTTTGCAAAAACTTCTACTTTTAAATAAAGTGGATTATTATTATTGTAGCAAAAACGAAAAGTAGTTAACAAGTCAGAAGTTGGTTATGTTTGCAAATAGAAGCTAAAAGTTATGAATAGGTTAAAAGAGATGTTTGGTGAATATAAGTTATAAAAGCGTGTTACTTATATGTAAAAGTCGAACCAGAAGCAGAAGCAGAAGCAAAATCAGAAATATAAATAGAACGAAACCTGCAAGAAATCATATAGATCATTGCTAACATCCTCCTCCGTGTGCCTAATGTCATCATCATCAGAACTATAGCTGAAACCTGTTCCGGTTGGCTGGTCCACATATATAACATTCGATACCTTATCCCATCCAAAATCATTCCATGCTAAGGACAGATTACTTGTTATGTGGAAAGGGCCATTTTCGTAAAACAAAGCTATTTCGCTACTGCAACCTGGTCCTCCAGTTAGCCATATTACTACAGGATCCGTCCTGCTGTTCCTCGATTCGAAGAAAAAGTAGAACATCCTGCCAACATTATCACAAGAAGCTAAGCAAAAGTTCTTTATTTACATACAGTTACCTCAATACCGACAAGATCAGAAAAGTAAATTTGTTTAAGCAAATTATACCTTGCATCTTTGGTGTGCTGTAGCCTATAATAACCAGCATGGTGGCCCAAGTTTTGTACCGAAGCCTCTGAATTGTCGATGAAAGGGAATTTAAATTGCTTTTCGACAATTCTTGATTCACCGAGTTCATACTCTTCCTCAGCATGATGGTTCACTTCATTCTTTGGGAACAAGTTGAGGGCTCTAATGAGTTGTTCTGCCTGTGATTTTGGATATTTCAAACCGGAAGACGACATGAAAAGGCTGCCATCTTTAGTTTCTGCTAATGTAGAAATTGTAGAAATGAAGAAAAATAGAAGTATAGAAAGAATGCATTGAGAAAAGAAAAGGTTTGAGCCCATTTTCTGATTGATGTTTGATGTTTCTGTGAAGGAATAGAAATTATGTTTTCAATATGAGCTATATATTACAGAATGTTGGGTAGATTGAGTAACATATATGCTGTTTGTGATCAATTTTAATTGAATTCTTATGCTGTTTGTGATCAATTTTAAAAGAACAATTTCTTCACCTACATGTTTATTTATTTATTTTTTGATCGGTATTTATTTATTTTATTTATTTCTCTTAAAAGTGAAAATCTTAGTGAAATTATGTGTTGGGAATATGGGCATTTTTAGGAGGTGGATTATGTGCATAAATAAATTATTCAGTATGTAACAGTTTTTTATTAATAGCACCATGCTTGATTTTATTTTCTCAAAGATATTTCTATTAATATTATTGTTTTCATTTGTTTTTAAAATAAAATGATTATATTTCAAAATTTTTGACTTAAAAATTAATTTTATACCCATAATTTACATCATATAAATATTTAAAAATAGGCACTCTATCTTACAAAAACAATCTTTAATTTGTTGTAAACAATAACTAATTCAAAAAAATATCTAAATAAATGTTGAGTCAATCTGACAACTTAATTGATCAAACTTTACAAGTCCACGCCTCTATAAAATTTATTTACACATGACATAACCTAGTAAAGATCTTAATATTACTTTAAGGCATTACTCATTATCTACAATATGACAATCATTCCCAATTTACACACCAGAAAGAAAGGAACTAAAAAACAAGCACATTTAATCTGAAACAAGAAATGACAATAGCATTTTAAACATATGACAACGATGACAACATCAATAGCATATGATGATGTTATCTCTCAGCTAAACAAACAATGACAATTCCACATTTCTTTCCTTCTCAGAGAGATTTAAGAACAATACAGCGTAGAACAATGTAAAGCAAAAGCAAGAATCAGATGTTGCTTATAATACAATTATAAAGTTTTATGATACAAGATAATGGCTTAGTAAATACAGATCACACTCCACATTCTGTGTTCTACTGGTTCTAAACCAGCAACTTTTGATTATTTATCAACTCCGTATATTTATATTTTCACAACCTCACCAACTGCATAACCAGGCCCGGTCATTTAGTGAGGCCAATGAGGTTACCGCCTCAGGCGCCTGGGCGAAATTCGGCCAGCCCATTTCATTAGTATTAAAAAAAATCACAATTTTGTATTAATCTATCTCCTACATTTTCTTTACAAATATATATCAAATCAAAATTAAAATCAAATAAATGTTTGTGAAACCCAAAAAATTACATTTAGATTATAAATTATATCCATTAGAGTTATCTCCAAAATTGATTTTTTTTTCTCCAAAATATTTTCACTGGTCATGATTACTGTTGCGGTCAACTTCAATAATTTTTAGTGATCAAACCATCATGACTATATTTTACTTTGGAGCCAATATCTGTTTACTATAACTTGAATCAAGGTATTATGATTTCCGTATAACTTATTACGAATTTTCAAAGTCGATATTAACATCTATTAATCGCGATTTATTCGTGTTTTGTTGAAAAGAAATGCTATATTTTTTATATTTATATCATCTTGCATCATTTTATAAGTTGTGTAAATTTTTTAGAATCCTCACAATTGTTATATTTGTATAAATTTGTATTTTGTATTTATACAGAATCACTATCTAAATAAAATATTGTGTTTAGCAATACAAATGTATAATTGATAATGTGTTTATAAATTTGTATTTCGCAATCATAATAAAAAATTAAAATTTGTGACTTAATAACATAGGTATGATGAAAGAGTCTAGAGCTCAAATAGAAAACGACAATGAAAGAATAATACACAGAATAAAAGACAAATATATTAATATTTCGTTGACTTTTTCAGCTTATATGAGATTTTCTGTTGGCATATATAATCGTGATCATGTCAACATATATGAATTGTGTTGTTGGCCTTGTTGGTTTATATGAAGTGTAATGGTACAAAATAGTCATTTACAAAATGTAAAGATGAAAAATAGCCATCTTTTGTAGACACATCTTTTTTAGCCATTTTCGGGGTGTAAAATGACATTCATACTCTTCTAGCTATTTGTTTGATATTTGGATTATTTCTCTCTATTTTCTCTAACTCTTTCTTTCAAACTTTTTTAAAAAATCGAACATTTATTTTTCGTTTTTAAATATAATATAGGTGTTGAATTATAGATATCGAAAAGAGGATTAATTTGATATATTATACATGCAAAATGGATTTAAAACGAAAAAGTTATGTGAATTCAAAATTTTTTGGAGAAAAACAAAATAACTTGTTATAATAAATGAGAGAAGATTGAACAAAGAACTCGATATCGAAGTTCTCTCTTTCCTAGATCTCGATCCGTCGGGAAGCCATTTTCCTGTAAGGCAGAAATCGGAAGGCAACTCAATGCATCCCAATTGATCAAAGCGGAGATGCCTCTAGTTTAATCGACGCCTACTATTTATTGTTGAAAACTCGATATCGAGTTATGTAATCTGATATCTCAATTATTGGGTATCCGATTACATTTAACTCCATTTCGAAAGTTACTTGTGGATTGCGAGTTACGTGAATACATCGCCTTCTTCCCCAAGTCACTTTCCACCATTAACAACATCTCAAGCTCACACACCAACACCAAATCCATATAAAACCCTAGAATTTCTACAAAAACTATAAAAATCATCATAACCTAAAACAACTATAGACTAATAAATAAAAAAAGAAAAACATGAAATTAACAAAAAAAAAACTATAGAGGTCGATGCGGGTCGCGGTCGTCGATTCAGTCGCCATCATCCAAGTCGCGGCCCGAATTTTTGGGGGTCACTGTGTGCTTTTCGAGTGTTTGGTTATGTTGTGACTCAAAAAATGGATTGTAAAACTATTAAAGGGCAGCTATGTCATTTCGCACCCAAAAATGGCTAAAAAAGATATTTTTGAAAAAGATGGCTAAAAAAGATTTTCAATTGGCCAAAAAGGCTATAAAAAAACCCCACTCTTATATGAATGTGACCATATTGGCTTATATTTGTGATATTTTTGTTGGAATATAAACTTGATTTGAGTCCAAATAATATTGGACTTGAAAATATTTTTTTTAGTTAAAAAATAAAATAAGAGTCAAATCGAAATACCCTAAGTTCTAGATTTCTCTACAAATATCCTATTAAAATATCTTAAATATTAATTGAAAAAAGTTTGTAGAAATTTCTAGGTTGCTAGATATTTAAGAAAATAATTTTGTGGATGGATTATAACATTTAGATAAAATAAATCATAGCTATTGGTTAGTAAGTTGTCTTTGTATAAATAGGGTGCTTGCTCATTTTGTAATGAGCCAAAAAACAATTGATAAAAATAAGCAACAAATATTCTTCCACCAAATCTCTATTTTATTTCTTAGCCTTTATAACGCCAACAAAAAAGAAATCAAGTTACGATCTAGAGGGTGTTTGGCTGAGCTTATAAGCTCTTAAAAATAACTTATAAGATGTTTAAGAGCTTATAAGCTCTTAAAATATGTTTGGTAATTTTTTTCCAAAAGAGCTTATAAGCTCTAAAAAAAACTGTCAGAGAGCTTATAAGCTCCTAAAAAAAAAGTACCTCCACCCCAACTTTTTTTAAAAGAGCTTATAAGCTCTTTATTTTAAAGATTCAAAAGACAAAAATATACTTAATAATTTTATAAAATATAAAAACATCTCATAAGCTCAACTATCTTATTTTATCCAAACACTGATGAGAACTTATTTTTAAAATAAGATCTAACATCTTATAAGCTCCTAAAACAAATTTTATCGATGTAGGAGTTTATAAGATGTTTTAAATAAGCTTAACCAAACACCCTCCTAGTGATGGGTGGATTATTATTTGCCACTTGTTGGGCAACATATGCTTCAAAGGTTGTCGCATGATTATCGTGGACCATGACTTTATTTCTATTATCAATTAATTTACAAGTCAAATAGTTATTGTGAGAAATGGTTAAGGCTACCTCGCATGGTCGAGCCACCGAACTAGTAGCATAAGACACACTATCTATACTAACATCAGTGGCTGTTCCAGTAAGTCTTCCCTTAGTAGAACGAGTAGCAAACTGATACCTAATTCTCGTCTCTCGTGGTAGTTGAACACCAAGATAAACATTTATTAGAGAACCCATTTCATTAAAAATACCTTCACCTTGCTATTAATCAAAGACAATGTGATTATTAATTATGTCACAGCAGAAGTATGGACAATAAGTAAAAGGCATATTTGCAGGGCCGAACCAAGATTCGACATTAAGAGAGCCAACAATTAAAAGATCAATTATTTATTTTATATAAAAATTCAAAATATATTTTATATTTGCAACAAATACAATGATTACTCATTATTAAGTATCCCAAAATACATAATTACAATCCTAGTAAATCATGCCATTTTGGGCCGGGACCATTTTCCGGGAGTCTGTTAGTTAGAGCTAGTTCGCATGTTATTTAGGGTTGCCCACCATTTATATATACATATATATATATATATATATATATTATCTATTATCTATCTATTATCTATGTTGGGATTTGGCCCAAAGATCCCGCCCGCAATGGGCTTTAAAAAAAAGAGGCGCGCGCCCGCGATTCGAACTCGTGAGAGCTGGATTGCATAGTTAAAGGATAGCCTAAAGGATATGATTTGACTACCTATACCAACAGACGATCTTCTTTCTCGTGCCCATTACATAAAACTCCGGGTTAAGCGTCTTGACCTGGGAGTAGACATGGGATGGGTGACGACCGGGAAGTTTTCGAGTGCGGCGTGAGTGAGGACAAAGCGCTAGAAAAGACTCATGTTGGTTTGTGGGGACGATCGTCAATCCGAGTAGCGCCAGAGGTCCAACAATCGGTATCGAGCAGTCACGAGTTCGAATTCCTTGGAAGACGCGCATGGAGGTTGCTAGGAGCGGTGGAACCGAGATCCGGGCGCAGCAATGGAGGTAAACGGACCGTAATCGAAGGGTAGGTTGCCGTGTGGCGAATCGAGGTTAAAACGGATCGAGTGAAGGTGTAGGTTCTTTGGGTGTGACCAAAACGGAAGGGTAGGTTGCCGATGTCCCGGAATCGAGGTAAAATAGATCGAATCAAGGTGTAGGTTCCGGGTGGACCAGAATCAAGGGTAAGGTAAGTTGCCAGTGGCGGAATCGAGGTAAACAGATCGAATCGGCGAAGGTGTAGGTTCGGGTGGACCAGAATCGGCGGTAAGTTGCCAGGTGGCGAATCGAGGTAAATGATCGAATTTGGGTGTAGGTGTAGGTTCTTTGGAATCGGCAGAGGAGCTGCGACGCAACGCTGAACAAGGCCCGAAGAAGTTGGCGTTAGAATCGGGAAGTTTGGCGCGGCAATGGAGGTTGCCAAGACGAGCCGAGATAGATCGGGCAGTCTTTGGGAGGGGATTGTTGGGATTTGGTCCAAAGATCCCGCCCGCAATGGGCTTTAAAAGGCGCATGAGGCGCGGCCCGCGATTCGAACTCGTGAAATACTGGATTGCATAGTTAAAGGATAGCCTAAAGGATATGATTTGGACTACCTATACCAACAGATGATCTTCTTTTAAGTGCCCATTACATAAACTCGGGTTAAGCGTGCTTGACCGGAGTAGACATGGGATGGGTGACCCCGGGAAGTTTTCCGAGGTGCGCGTGAGTGAGGACAAAGCCGCGCTAAAAGACTCATGTTGGTTTTGGGGATCGGCCAATCCGAGTAGCGCCAGAGGTCCAACAATCTATTACTCTCCTAAACTGACGAATGATTCTGTAAAAAATGTTGTAAACGAACTACGTGAACTTTGAATCCTTTATACTCTAATAATACATATAGACAGTTTAATATTATTATACTATTAAATACAAAACTTAATTGAATATTAAGTCCAAATCTTTTTCTTCCTTTCCCGTTCTTTTGTAATCGAAATTGATAAACTATTTTTAAAACATAAAAAAAATTATCTAAAGATAAACAAACGGTTCCAATTAAAATCGGAACCGTGGAGGAACCAAGTTCCAAATCGGAACCGAAACCGTGGCCACCTCTATCTGAAACAAGCAATGACATTAGCATTTTAAAGATATGACAACGATAACAAAATCAAGACAAAACTCATATAGACCGTCTTTACGGGTCTCAACTGTCAAAGACGGATCCTCATCGACCGCGGACTAGTCCCCACGGACCGTGTTACCGTGTCCGCGGTCAATGCCACTGCTTTTTTTTTTTGTTTTTTCTTCCCCGTAAAAAGTGATTTTTCGAGAAAAAATATCGGTTATTTTAGATAAAGTATCATATTTTTTAATATAACCACAAATTATGATTACATTACATTGAAAGAAAAATAAATATATTAGAGTTAAAATAACACCTTTATGAGTAAAAATATATATATTTTTGAGACAAAATATCATGTTTTAAGAGTAAAAATATATGTTTTATAAATAAAGTATTACATTTTTTAATAATAAATACAAAGAAAGATGAATAATAAATATGATAGAGTTAAAGTAATAATTTTATAAGTAAAAGTATTTGTTTTTTTGAGATAAAGTAATATATTTTTTTAATACAGTCACAAATTATGAATATATTACAATATATATATATATATATATATATATATATAAAAAGTAGTTTTGTTTTTCTTCCCGATTAAAAATGTGATTTTATGAGAAAAATATCAGTTATTTTAGATAAAGTATCATATTTTTAAATATAGCCACAGATTATTGAGGGACAACTAAATATATCAGAGTTAAAGTAACACCTTTATGAGTAAAAATATATATTTTTGAGACAAAATATTATGTTTTAAGAGTAAAAATATCAGTTTTAAATAAAGTATTACATTTTTTAATAATAAATACAAAGAAAGATGAATAATAAATATGATAGAGTTAAAGTAATATTTTTATAAGTAAAAGTATTTTTTTAGATAAAGTAACATATTTTTTAATATAGTCACAAATTATGAATATATTACAATATATATATATATATATATATATATATATAAGAGTTAAAATAATACTTTTATACGTTAAAGTATCTATTTTTTGAGATAAAGTATTATGTTTTTTAATATAGTCACAAATTAGGAATGAAGGAAAGAATGAAAAATAAAAAATAAATATGATATAGTTAAAGTAACACTTTTATAAGTAAAAGTATCCGTTTGTTGAGATAAAGTATCAGATTTCTTAATACAGTTACAAACTAGGAACAAAAAAAGAGAGAAAAAATAAAAAAATAAATATGATGTAATTAAAGTAACACTTTTATAAGTATCCATTTATTAAGATAATGTATCATGTTTTTTAATAGACTTGGGTTCGATATTAGCCTTTACATTTATAGGCATTTTTAAATTTTTTTTAATTACCAGACATATTTATGAATGAGTTTATATATATTTTTATTATGAAATTGCACAATGAGCACTTGGGTATAGTAGTAGAACACTACCTTAAGTCCTTAAGTTTGTATAGGTCGCGGGTTCAATTCCCCACAAGCGCTGATGCCTCATTTTTGAGGGGCTGGGGGCTGGACGGGCGGGTTGGGATTCTGTCTTACAGATCCTATTCCGATGTTATCTCTCAGCTAAACAAACAATGACAATTCCCCATTCTTTCCTTCTCAGAGAGATTTAAGAACAATACAACATAGAACAATGTAAAGCAAAAGCAAGAATCAGATGTTGCTTATAATACAACTAATAAGGTTTTATGATACAAGATAAAGGGTTAGTAAAATACAGATCACACTCCACATTCTGAGCAAGAATCAGATGTTGCTTATAATACAACTAATAAGGTTTTATGATACAAGATAATGGGTTAGTAAAATACAGATCACACTCCACATTCTGTGTTCTACTGGTTCTAAACCAGCAACATTTGATTATTTATCAACTTCATGTTTTTATATTTTCACAACCTCATCAACTGCATAACGGCAACAAAAAAGAAACCAAGTTACGATCGAGCTCTGGCAAGACGAGCCCTTATTTCTTCTAGCTCTTCCTCGTCATCAACATTCTCCTACGAATCACAAAAGTACTTGTTGAGAATAAAATCAAATCAGAATTGATTTGATTATGAATAAATGTATCATTCTTGAAATTGTAGAATATTTGATTTTATCTAAGAAAAAATATGGAAGAATCTTTCCATGTATATATTTCTCACACACATATATATAGGTGATATTGTAATTCTTAAGAGAAGATAGAAATGAAACTCTTATAGCCGTTTGGTCATTTTGTCTGTGGATGTAGGCCAAATGGCCAAAAAACACTGTCTTTTTTCTCTTCAAATTTCAAGAGTACTCAGACAAGTTTAAGACAGAAAAAAGGGATAGGGGATATATAAAAAAAACACACGCAGCATCAGAGACCGGTGCAAAACATACCTCTGCATCTTCGCTAGTTGCAGGTTGTTTTAATTTCTCTTTCCTGATTGCTTCAGGAAGTTGTGCAGTAGTCTCACCAGCAATTGCTGTTAAGACCTTTTCAATTTCTTCTTCAGTCTCCTCTTCTATGTCTTCTGAATCCAATGCATTGTCCACGGCATCATTCATCATTTCTTCAATTACACCAGCCTGCAAAAAATTCATCATTCTCCATATACTTTCAGAGAAATATGAAAATGGGATTCGAGTATGGTCGGACCATATTTCAGAATGTCAGAACTTTTAGATTTCAGTTAATTTATTTCTTTTTTAGTCATTCTGCTGTTTTTAACCAGAAATACTTATCAAATATGCAACAGTGAGATTTTCTCAACATATAGAATTATTACTGGTGAACGGATTATACAAACACAACTACAATATGGGAAAATTTGTATGCAGCACCCACACACTAACCTCCTTGTGTATCCTTAATTACTATGATACAATTTGTACTAATCCACTTCGTGAGCTACTTATGCAATTGGCAATAAATATTGGGTTCAGTATTTTTTGGTATTATCGATTTTACCTAGTAGACATTTAAAAATTGAGAAATGTGCAGCAAAAGACCAAGTAGAGAAGAACAGCAATCTCAATTGATCAGTACGGAAACCTCTCGCACAACTTTTAAAGAAAATGCAATTCAAAAGCTATACTAAAGAACCCCGTTTTCACAATCAAAAGAAGAAAATGTTTCTTTGAGTGTGTCAGTTCAAGAGGACAGGTAAAATCTAATGGTGCATTCAAAGCTACAAAACAGCAAATATTTGCCAAAGTTGCTGATAGTGAAATTAAGGAAAAAATTAAACAAACGGCAAAACCTATTATCAAATCAAGCATGTATAAGAAACAAAGAAGAACAAAAGTAGCACATTGGGATTACAAATATAAGCACACATGAGATAATGAATTATTCAGTTAATCAATACCAGTAGATGTAACTGTGCCACATATTTCACCAGAGTGTAGAGAATATGCACTTTATATTTCCTAGTCCTGGAAGTATTTTATATTGGTATTGCAACAAAAGGATATTAGTGGGCACTGCTGACCAAAATGACAATGCTAACAAGACCTCTTGAGGAAAGTGAAGTGGAAAGCACCTAGTCCAACCAAAAACGTGTGACCTTTTTAAACCATCAAGGGTGAAGAGAGGGGGGCCAACCTCCCCCCCCTCCTCCCCATATATATATTAGTTATGGGACATGACTAGAGAAACTATCTCAACTCATCGCCATTTCATGATATTTTCCATGCAAGTGGAAAAACCTATGATGATGATGGTTTTGGAACTTCATCTCATTTCTCTTTCGTATGAAGGTTGCGACAGGAAAGGCATCCAGCGTAAAACTTTGCCACTTTGCTTTTTACGTGAATTTATAGTGTTAACTAATTTTAGACAATTAATTGACACTATAAACTTCATGCCACTGACCCCACACAGTGAGATAAGGTGCAGTTCATGATGACGATGATAATTTGTATGATTTTTTTCAGTTTTCAATCTGGCCCACTCCATCTTCGTGTATCGGTCCACCCCAATATTTTTCCAAGCTACGCCATTGTAAACCATCATGCTCTAATCAGCCCGTTAAATATTCTTTTAGACCTCATATCCAATTTTGCCTTGGTATGAAAACATGTTGTAGGCCAGACATGGTTAAAGAAACACCAAGTTTCTTCATTACAGTTCAGAATTTTAATCAAAATACTCCAGGCATACAGACACAGAGACCATCATTTTCCACATTATTATAGCTCCTTCCTCTATTAGTGTTTCTCCCAGGAAGTTCCTCCATGACTTAATGCAATAATCGATGTTAAAGGAAGGTCCAAAACAGTTCAATATATCACTCTGTCTCAGAAATATGGACTAAGAAAAAGATCCTCTCATATTGCCAGAAAAAGGCACCCTTACCTTCGTCATTTCTTTACTAAACTCTTGCATGGTGACAGCTACTTCTGGAGCCTTCATAAGATTATTGACAAGCTTCATGACTTCGGCACTTTTGGACAAATGTCCCACGGTTCGAGCAATAGCTGCAAAATCAGAACAGCATATTAAGTAAAAATAAAATAAATGTAACTGTTGTAAGATGTTAACAGCTCATAAAAGTGAAATATGACGACCAAAATGGAAAGATGTAAGAAGACAAAACAATAACGTATATTATGACACTCTTAACAACCCAAAAGTCTCTTAGAAAAAAAAGTACATTATAAAATTCTTATTCCATCATGCCAAAGCATTACTCTCAGCTTGATACTGGCAATTTTGATGAAAATATTCAACCACTTTAAAAAGACCCTATCTCGAACTAATAAATAATGGAAATTCTTCATGCTTGCCAATACTTTCGGGATTTCAGGAAACGGAAGTGGCATAATGACAAATCAAGAAGCAATGGCAGTTAAAAGCACGGGTCTTAATTTGTGCCAGGAGTGAGATTAAACATAACAGGTCACAAGTTTCAGAATATTGAGTCGTGAGAGGCAATAAAAGACAGAATCCTCACATTATGCACTGGATATCAAGATCGGAAGGCAAACAGACTACAAGAAGCATCAAGAGATGCTTGTCTCATAAATTTGTAAGGATGAAAGTGTTGCATGTTGTTCTGGTGAGGCAAAGCATATGCTGCATGAAATCTCCACTGTTCGTAAATGCTGCCAAGCTTTTACCGCCATAATGGAGAGCATTTCATCACTACACTAGATACAATATAAAGTAACTAACGCATATATTGTATTACACTGCAATTTGTAAAAACATGTTTGAACTCTATTGTATGGGTTTGTAGCTGAACATACAGCATGCCAACTGCATGATGACATTCTGAACAATGAATACATGCATGGTTCCCTTTATTTACATTTATGCCAAAACCCTGTTACATTGGATGAATCATATCTGAAACTCCCAAGGCTCGAGCACTAAGTTCTATCGTTTGCAGTTACTGAAAACTCCCAAAATCAAATTAAACACTTCGCTGAAGACTAAAAATCCACATAAAACTTTTAAATGAAAGAGAGAAATCAAAAGTGAAATGAACCAGATCATACCAACACTTTCGCCAAGATGCATTGATATTGAATTCAACTGTGCCTTGTTTTCATAGAGGCGGTTCACTGTCTTCCTAGATCTCACAAGTTCTTTAGCCAGTGCCTGCTAGGACAAAGGGTCAAAGCAGCATATCAGACATATAATTCACATTGTTATTTCGAAAAATTGAATACATAATGAAGAGTCCACCTATAACCAAAAGTATATGCAGCATTGGCATAACAAGATTGTCTAAGAAAGAGAATCCACTAATTTCTCCAGCAGTCCTCAGGATTGAAACAAAAGAATGTCTTAAGGTTTCAAGAAGAACATTCACCAATTGTAAACTAAACCTATGCAACATTCAAACAAGCACATTGTTTTGGGTAGTACAGCAGTGTGCAACTCATTCCACAGAACAAAGTATGAATTGATCCCCGGTTTTAACCTTAAAAGGAACAAGACCAAGTGTCTAAACCATCACGGTCAAAAACAGCTAAAGAAACCATAATGCATTCAAGGATGTTTCTCTTCGTCTTATACTTAACTCGCACGCTGTTGTCCATGACCCAATGGAGGCTAGCTGATAGTCAAATAACTCTAGACCAATAACTGAACCAACACCTGAATAGCCTAGATATAACGCTTCACTAGGACCCCCAAACAGCCGTTGGAAGGGGCAACCAGAAACGCTGTTTTCTAAAATAACAACTAGATATCGTAACTAGCAAGAAAGACGGTGCAGATTGTGTCATTTTGAGTTAAATCCATAAAAGAAAAGTGATTACATATCTCCAATATACAGAGGAATAACACTTCAGTCCTTCTGTTTGGGTTGAATGTATGATATTGATCAACTGAAGTCACTTCAATCTTTATACTATTGAAGGACTTCAGTACCAAAGAACAAGATCTTGGCATTCACTAGGTCTTTCTATCTTTGAGTACTTGAACTCTAAAAGCACAGCCCATTCTTCTCTCCATCTCTTGATGGCGTCTTATATGCTGGTACTCAAGTCAGATACATTTCCACTATCGTAGCCAAGTGTTCGATACCTTATCGTTGTTTAATCTATATTTGTAGGTTGCCTTTAAGTGAGAGATGACCAGATATTATCTTATATACACAAGTAATATGCCCATGTATCTCTAAGTTACCAGCCAAATTATAAAGAGTGCCAATCAGGGGCGTAGCCAGCCCGGCTGAGTACCCCTAGCCCAAAAAAAATTTCCCCCTAGCTCAACTATTTTTTCCCCTTAAAAAATGTATATATAATTTTTTTTTTCATTTTTTTCATAGAAAAAACGGGACAAAAAAAATTGGGGTGTGCGGGGGGGGCGCCCTTGTCTACGCCACTGGTGCCAATGAGAGGTTTTTATAGAATAATCATGCTCTTCCAAAATTTAAATAGTTCCAAGAGTATTTTCTCATACAAGTAAATAACAATAAAAATCCAAAGCCTTTACCCCTCAATCAAGATATATTTAAAAAAAAAAAAAAACACTTCAACACAGAACTCAATAGATCTGCCAGAGACCAAGTCAGCTTAATCATCCTTCTTTGCTCAACTAAAAATATTAGAAAATCAGAAATAAACAAAAATAGAAATAATCAAAAGTACACTAAATTATAATTACAGTGCCTTAGCAGAACCCATGTCATTTCTTTTGGCAGCCTCTTTGATCGATTTCTGCACATTCTTCTCCTCTCTCTGTATATCTAATCAAAGCCCAACAATTATTAACCAAATTTTACGTCAGTAATGTAAAAACCGAAAAGAACAATAAATTCCCACACCAAAAAAAAAAACCAAAAAAAAAAACTTAAAACATCAAGAAAGTATTAATAACGACCTCGGATTTGGCGTTCGATATTGCGACACTCTTGGCGGAGGCGACGTTGCCAATCTCTCAGTAATTGCTGTGGGTTGGGTTTCGGCTTCAATATATTCATCACTTTTTCCATTTTTTGGCGGTTTCTTTTTTTTATCGATGAATAATTTCTTGGAAGCAGAATTAGATTTTTCACTTTCTCTTGGCAGTTGCGTGAGATTTACCCCTGATCGGAATTTTTATAACAAAGAATCTCAAATTGGGATAATCGGATAAAAAGCAGAGTAGTTAAATCGAATAAGAATTCTTAGTTTTGACCTAAAATTCAACCCAAGATGATTTTGACTAGATGAGGACTTGGGAGAAAACAGGTAAAGTTTGGGGGCCTGAAGGAAGTTCCAGTTTTTTCAGTTAAGGTACCGTTTTAATTTTCAAATTTCGGGAATACCAAAAAAAAATGACGAATTTCTGAAATTGATTTAAGTGTTATTTATGAGTTTACAGACAAATATTTCTCGAAAATAAACAAATAAAAATGACGGTACAAATACTAATAAATCCACACAATTAAACAAACTTGGTTTGTTTTTCTAGTTGTGTAGGATGAGTTCTCGAGGCCCAAAGTTTCAAATTCAAATTTCTGTAATATTGGGTCGTCCGAGAGTTTAACGAGTGCACACATAATCCGTTGTTGGGTAGTGGTTGCAAGTTTTCCGGGTCCTTCCGGAAAAAAAAATAGGTTCGTTTTTTAGTCCGTAGAAATGAGATTTAAAATTTAGTTTTTTTTTTTCAAATTACATCTACTTGTTATCAAACTTTAACATATGATCTAACATATCAAGACTACATAACTTTATTCCCTCAAAAAAAAAAAAAAAAAGACTACATAACTTTATGTTTAAAGAAAAGGCTTTACTTTTTAAATTAAACATAAAACTATATTCATTGCATTCCTGAAATATGAGAAAGCACAAGTTGGGTCATGGTAAGAGCCTAGCCCAACTTAGTAGTATAAACAAGACAATCTCATGTAACACACTTTACAATAAAAATAAGCCCAAAGGCCCATGCTCGATCATATAATAGTCTAGAACTATTGAACTAGGGATGCTCACCCTGCCCCAATCTGCTTAGTAGATCAAATCATCAAATCTTCATCCAAGTATATATAACTGAGATCCAAGTCAAAATAACAAATGGAATAAAATTATATATGATGGATATAATTGTTAACAATCGCAATATGAACTGAATATGAACAGGAAATAGTTACTTGCCTATTGATATCATTAGAAAAGAAAAAAAGATAGTTCCTAAAGTAATTATTGCTATAATTCACAATTTCAACGTGGCATTTTTGGAAAAATATGTATTTTCTCCTCAGAAAATGTCAATCTTTACTTGAATTTCAATTTAGTTTCAACCAGAACAAATTCTTAAAAAGTTCAATGGAATCAAAATGTTGTAGTAAGTGTAAGAATCTAAGTGCATGTTTCGGAGCACTTCTAGAAAAGTACATGCAGTTAAAACTTCTTAATCAGTGGTTTTTAAAAAAAGTCTTCAATTATTAATCCTCTAAAATGGATTTTTCGAAGAAGTGACTTATCCAATTCATTCTAAATAACTATCAAACAACTATTATTATGAAAAATAGACTTTTAGATCTAAAAGTCTATTTAAAAAGTATTCCCAAACAACATAGGTGGAACCACATTACCCCTTATGGAGGCACGTGCCCAAATAAGTTTTTCTTTTTTTTTTCATTTTTTCACTTGTATTTTTTTTAATTAAAACAAACTATATTTGAATTAGGTAAACATTGATTATTTTCTATGTAATTCCTATTTATTATTTATAATTTATTTTTAAAAGCAATGTATTAATTAGGTTAAAAAATTGTGCCTCACTAATTAATTGTCTTTGATGTACTTTGTAAATATATTTAGGGATAATTACAAAAAGACTCTTAAGGGTTGGGCTAATTACGAAAAAATCCAGATATGTTTCAAAATTACAAAAAGTTCTCTCGGGTTTGATTATGTATTAAATTTAAAAGGATAATTGTAATATTCTGAAAATATCAGGTTGAAATGATTTTTCCTTTGAAGGAGGAAAACGTAAGATCAAACCTCAATGTTTTTTTTTTTTTGTAATTTACAAAAATCTCCGGAGATTTTTGTAATTAGACCAAACCTAATGGAGGTTTTTGTAATTATCCCTTATACTTATATTATGTCCCCCTTGTGAAAATTTTTTGGATCCGTCCCTGCTAAACAACCTATTTCCGAGACTGGATTATGTATAAAAATAATTGAATTTTAAAATATAATATCACAAATAGTTTGTAAATATTCATTTTTGCATGAATATACTATAAAGATTACTAAAAGAAGTCTGCTTAGAACTTTAGATAGTATTTCTGCTTAGAACTTTAGATAGTATTTAAATCAAGTCATTCATGCAAGACTCGGATTTGTATAATATCTTTTTATTTTGTATAATTATAAAGGATTAATTCCATATTATCCCCGTGTACCACTATTCTTCTTTGCATATTGTTGTTGCATCATTTTGCCCACTTCAATTCTTTAATATTCAACTATTAAATCTTAGAAATTAATTTTGCGCCTATTTAGAAGAATGTGAAGACAAAAAAAAAAAAAAAAAAAAGGAACAACAAAGGACTTCTTCACCCTCTTCTTTCCCTCCGATCCCTTCCACCTCTTATTAACCAAATTTTATAAATTCTAGTTGTATATAGATCTTAAATGCTATGTACTCTATCTTCTCTATGTGAGTTCAATAAGAAGATTTGATATAAAATAATATTGTCAGAAATATTTAATTGTGTGTGAATTAAGAGAAATTTGAGCATATAAAGCTTTAAGTCAAATATATTTTTATAATTGCACAAATAGAATTTTTTTATTCAACATTAAAAAACAAATTGATCAAGGAACTGTTTTATTTTTCTTTTTTATATCTGGTCGAAAAGGTGCAACACAATGAGGGGCATTTTGGTATATTAGATGCATTGTCATTGCAAAATTAATGAATAATAATGTATTTTGATTGGCTTAATTTGCAAGGTGACACAACAAAAAGATAAGGGAGCACTAAATTAACTGCGAGATTGTGTAAGGGGCAAAGTGCAATTTTTTTTGGAGAAGGAAAAATATTATATTAAAGGCTGGAACAGCAAGGGGCAAAGTGCAATTAACCCACTTTTATAAATCTATCCAGATTAAGATCCATACTTGATCACTTATTTTGTATGTTTATTTAATTTTATATCATGTCAATTTGCTTTTAAGACAAAAAACTTTTTTTTTTGTGTGTTTTGAAGAAGTTATAACCTAATCTGTTTTTCTTCTCCAAGCCCATAGACCCTACAACTGACATCCTTATATGATACAAAAAATGGTACTAACTCAAGGAATTTAAAATCTACAACTGACACCCTTCACCAACAACCTACATATATATAAAAAATCTTAGCCCAAATGAGTACTATATATTATTCTTGACTTCCTAAAGCATATAAGATTATTAACATTTATGGGTTTCTCATTTAAGGTCACAACAATTTAGGATATGGCAAAAACTTGCTTGAGACGGTTTATCCGTGAGACGGGGTTCTTACACAAAGTTTTAAAGGTTTTTTTTTTTTCAGATTTTATTTTTCTTAGGGTTTATATTTGTGTTTTTAGGGTTTATTTTGTTTCTTGGGTTTATTTTTAATTGATTTGGGTTTTTAGGATTTTTAGTTTTTTTTAGGGTTTATTTTTTATTTTTTGGGTTTATTTTTGTTTTTCGGGTTTATTCTTCATGGTTCATGTTTTTAGGGTTTATTTTGTTTCTTCATGGTTCATTATTATTTTTAAATTTATTTTCATGGTTCATGTTCTCAAGACGGAGCCCTTAGGAGGTCCGTCTCACGGATTTAGATCCGTGAGACCGTCTCATAAGAGACTTGCTCTTAAGATATAAAGTTATTACTAAAATGGAACCTCTTTGGGTTTCTAAGGTTGGAATTTGGTCCTACATCCTATTCATAGCACTATTGGAATCGTCGATCGGTAGGGTATTCCTATAATTACTATATCCTAGTTATTAATTTTGGTCTAAGCTATGGCCACCGACTATCATACTACGTTTTGAATGAGGACTTTTGCATTGCAATAGTGAAGACCAAATAGTATATTAGTATATTAATTAATAAGGAGTAGATAATATACAATACAAGTTGGTCGTGGAATTTTTCATGCAATTAATTAAAATGAGTTTATGGCAAGTCTTTTGCCATGCTCATTGTAAGTCTAATGGCATTATTTGTCCCAACTTGATTAGACTGTTTTTTTTTCTTTTTTGGATTACACTTAGAGCTATCAATCTAGGCGGGATCGACCCGAATATAAGGCCATGTCGGGCCAAGAATTCCCATGCCCAAAAAGGACCGGGCCTATTTTGTCCCGGCCAACCGGGCCATGGGCTGGCCTGACATAAAATGCACTACACGGGCGTAGTGCTAGGCTGGGCCGTGAAAAAATCAACCCGGTAGATATTCGGGCTGACCCGGCATGGCCCGATTTTACCCCTTGGCCCGATCGGCCTGATCGACATCTCTAATTACGCTCTATCACTGGGCCCATCGACCCTTTCCTGACCTGTAGGAATGGCAAATTGGCCCGCCTCACCACATGACCCGCGGCGGGGTGTCTGGGTATCACTTTTTTCCCCTTAGTGCCCAACCCACCTAATAATTTTATTTTTTAAAATATAATTGGTATATGTTTTACATATATATATATTATAATATAATTCTTATATACTTAATATTATATCTAACAAATACACATTGACAATGACAATTTTTATAAATGATATGCATTTATAATACAAAATAAGAGATAATAAAATTTATTAATAATACAAAATAGAAGATAAAAATCTTATAATAATATAATTTTATTCAACACAGGTCTACCCGCCTTGTCCCGTGGTATGGACGGGGCTTGTTTGGGTCTTCAAGTACGTACTCACTCGTTCCATTGTCATCCCTAATGGTTTGGAACCTAAATCGTGGGATGTGTCTTAACAATAATCAATTTTCCCAAGGTTAGTGTTGACTGTGCACAAAAGACCAAATTTCAACTTAACGTTGCACAAGCGTCTAATGGAATTCAAACCCCGCCCTGCCGCTTTGGAGACACTTATCATAGATTGGTTAGACCATAGAGGTATGCTATGAGGGGCGTTAGACTGAGATTTACTCTCATGTGTGGCTTTTTCTCCTTATGCTCGTTTAGCATTGGCAGAATTCCTCGTTTCTTGGAAATTGGTAATAGGGACACTAGTGCATTTATCTACGTAACAACCTTGCCTGAAAATAGAGACAAAATGTTACGAATATGGCTACTGCCTCCTTCACTATAGGGAAATAAATAAGTTTTCAAGAAATTAATTAATCAATATATTTGAATCATGAATTCACTTTTACTAATTTTTTTCACGGAAAAATGTCATTGAAATAAAGAGAGAGAGAAAGATATATAGAAATCACGTCTCAAGCCCTGAAACCACTCGCATGCAATTTTACCTGTTTGTGTACGTATTCGCGACATAAATATTGTATGATTGATGTTGAAGTATTAATTTGTCTTGTTCGTTTAAGTTTTCAAGATAAATATAAGTCTATAATTATAATCCTTTCATGCAATAATTAATGGACGAAAACAAAAAACGTCTATTTAATCTTTCTTGTAATGGATTTTATAATGTCATCGTGTTGTATTCATAAAGATTCGTATCCGTCCATATCAATACCGACAGAAGTAAAATCTCTCCAACAGATAATGTGAAACAATATGTCCAAATACCTCCACACATAATTTTTTTCTCAAATCCTAGTCTCGCATTTTAAAATCTGCAATTTCGATATATCTAAGGTTTTGGTTATTTATTTTGTTTCCCCGAAGTAAAGTTTTAGTTGTAGATTTACCACAAAAAGAAAAAATATTTATGGTGTATCTCACGACGCTTTCCAATTAGATTTACTTGTATTTCATTCCAAGTAATAAAACAAGCGGATTTTAGAAATTAAAAGAAATAGTTAAATTAGTTGGCCGATTTCCACAGAATAAGGCCTGTTTTATGGCCTAGTGCTGGAAGCTTTAGTTAGCGTATACAACACCACATACAAAATTTTATTTTATAGACTTATACCATGGGGGGTTGTTTTACATGTAACCTGATTAATTAAACATGCATGATGTCGTGTTTCTGTCACAATTTGATATTAAAATTAAATCTCAGTTTTTTTGCGACTTTAAAGTTTGGAAGAATTTGGCAACAATTGGAGTACGTGTTTGCAGCCACTAAAAAAAGTACTTCTCATTTTTTGGCTTAAAAAATATTTTTTAGTTTTTGCAAGTACCAACATTTGCTTCTAACTCTACTTCATTAATCGGAATATAAAAGTAGGAAGATGCATGCTTTAAATTCTGCTTCTAGTTCTAGCTTGAAATTTGCAAATAAATAAGTATTTCACAACTTTTTCACCAAACATTCCCAACTTCTGATTATCAACTTTGATTCTATTTTCAAACACTACCATGGGCGTAGACAAGGGAGGCCTCCCTGGCCCCCCCGGGCACAAATTTTTTTTTGTCCCGTTTTTTCTGTGGAAAAAAAAATGAAAAATAAAATTATATATATTTTTCTAAGGGTAAAAAATAGTTGAGCTAGGGGAAAAAAATTTGGGCTAGGGGTAACTATGCGGCCTGGCTACGCCCCTGAACATTACTTACTTTTGATTTTCAACTACTTCTAGTTCTGCTACAATAAATCATTTCTTCTAAAAGCAAAATGTTTTTGCAAACACTCTCAATGTCTTACTTGAATTGTAAGTCATTATAGATGACCGTTGATTATATAAATTTCGCTTTACCGACATAAATGATTTTGACACTAAATTTTATATTTATTTACAGAATAAAAAAATATTATTCTTCCCCAAATTATACTGACCAATTATCGACAAATCTCCAACAATTTTAAAATTTACCTACATAAATATTGTAGGTATTTACCAACAATTTTAGATTTTGTTGGTAAATATTTACCTATAATTTTACCTACACTTACAATTATCATAATACTTTCCTACATATTATTTTGTATGTATATTGATTTTTTTCTTGTAGTGATAAATGATTTATTGTATTAATATATTTTATACTTTGATGTAATTGTTTGTATTTAGCCGTCTTCCAGAGCTGGTGTAGTGCACTTTGTATATAACATCAACCATTTAAGTGTTCTATTTTTAGAAGATGAGACATTTTGCATTTATCCACTCACCACTTAAACAATTGGCATTTATCCATAGCATGTGTATGTACATTGGTGTAGCATGGATTACACTGTATTTAACATTATAAATGAGGTAAAATTGCCAAACACGTCCTTCATGTTGGCCACCTTTTGATTTTGGTCCATTTTTTCCCCCAATTTACATGCGTCATCTTTCCCAAATTTGCACATTTATTCCATTTTTACCTTAGAGACGATTGACAATTCCAGTTATTAAAAAAAAGTGTAGACTTTTTGATTAAACTGCTATGTCAACGAAAAGTGTAATTGAGATATATATGCCGACAATTAGTAAATGTGATAGGCGAATTTTGATCGCCGGAGGGGTTCTAAAGTGTCGGCAAAGAGACCCCATTTTTTTTTTTTTTTGACCCCATTTTTACATGCACATATTCGGTCACGTAGGCCACAGTCAGCCAACACTTTTGAAATAAAACCCATTTTGTCTCAAATTCCACAATTTGTGCCAGTCTATAATAGAAGCTGTTGCTTGTGAAAAGAAGAAGATCATAATTTTAATTTGGTCCATGGATTTGAAAGTTATTGCCCACCAAACCAATCATTTGAATTAAATATATATAATGCACCCGTACAACATATACATTATTGCCTTAAACAGTTAAACTTATAACAAGAGAAAATGTACATGTAAAAGTTTTTCTACATATCCCTCACTAAATTGACATTAATATGCTACATTTATAGTCAGGGACGGACTAGAGACGATATCGATTTGGTGTTTCGTTTTTTATTTTAATGGTATCAATACATGTCATGTGTAAATGATGGTGTCATATTTGTACATGTGACTTTTACACATTTCATGGATATGGGTATATGATGAAATATTAAATGGAATAGAAAATATCAATTGGAGACCGACGCGGGATGGGAAAATACATCTTCATTTGCTCATGTCTATACAAGTTCAATATATTATACATGGATACTTATAAAAAAAAAACTTGAGAGTTTTTAAAATTATAAAATAAGCCCCAAGGTTTGATTTTGTCCTATATGTTGCTTCAATCGTTAGTTGGCCAGATGGAAATTTGCTGACGTCATTAAATATGTTGGAAAAGTTGTGAAGGAAATTGCACATTTGGGGTGCGATTTTCTTGGGAATTCGATTGTCTAACGACAAAAGTAAAAGTGGATTATTGTTCTACTCCGTGAGAACATCGAAATCGAATATTTATTTGTCCAAAATGATGTTTGGATGAAGAAGAAATTAAATCTTAAAGTGGAGTATTAGAATTAATTTATAAAGAAGAAAACATGTGTTTGTCTTCTTTGAAAGGTGGGTTTGTCCCACATGGGAAAACTAAGGCATTTTAGACTCAAAGCATATATAATTCCACCTTTTAGTAAGGTGTAAGATTATATTGCATAGAGGCTCTCTCTACACGCGCGGCGCTGTGGGTGCAAATCATGGTCCGATTCGAGCTCCGAACCACCGACCGACGTGCGGCGAGCGACTGCGCGTATTACCACGAATGTTGGACCGAATCGAGCCACATAGTCTAGCCTATGTTTTACAGATTTTTTTTTATTTTAAAAGATTTTATTTTCGAAAATTTTGAAACTATCTGTAACAGTTGAAAATTAATTCCTCAGGTTTAATTTTTGAATTAAAAACCCGTATGTGGGAAAATTATAATTGTTGTGTATAATCTGCGTAATAAATAGTATGAATTGTTGTGTAACAGCAATAGATTTAAATTCTCTAATTAATTTTCAGCTCTATAAATAGCTGAATTTTCCAGCAATCAAACCACACTCTTCACTTGCATTCTATATTGTTCTCCCCGCATATTGTTCGAAAAATCCCTTTGGCCTCCCCGCATATTTTGGTGATATTTTCCAGGCGTTTCTTGATTCACGGAGAGAAAGGTAGTCCGGTTTTCCGTCTTATCCGGGGAAACAGGACGTCGAGAATAGGGACGAATCTGTTTTAAGGATAGTGTGTCAAACACACGATTCGGGCCATACTTTCTGTTTTTCAGATTCTGGGAATTTTGTTTCAATAAAAGTTTCGAGTTTTTGCAGCAAATTGTAATTTACAGTTGTACTGAATTATGAGTTTTGTAAACTGTACTGCGAAATATTTTTGAAACAAACTTAAAACAGATTCCTTTTATTAAATACGTTCAGTACAGTTTTATATAAAAGTATAAAACTCGGTTTTTGGATTTCCAGTAAAGAACTTGTGTTTGATTAACTGGTAATTCACAATTCTAAAGTCCTTCACTAGAATTAAAATTTTTTTAACTATATTATTTTAGTTCAATTATGTATATGTGATTAGGTGGCTGGTACTTGCATCAGAAGTCATATAATTTTAAAATATAAAGTGGTAGCAATCTTTATATTGTTTATGATTGTCATTCACTTATGTTTGTTGCTTTAATTTGTTTTCTGCATTCATAAGCTACAGTGATTTTTATAATTCACTTTCACAATTTGAAAGTTTTAGATTCAGTATTTTATTTTCATCAATCTACTGGTTTTTCTAATTCAGTTTAAACCACTGAGACAAAATCTTGGTAAAAGAATTGAATACTGATTTGTAATTTTCTGACAGTGGGCTAAATTTATAAATTGGTTCGAATTTTATTTTGGACTAAATAAATTATACCCGTGCTATATTTGGAGTGGAGGGAAATTACATTGGACCTTATTATAAAAATTTGAACAATTTATTTTGTTCTTGTCGGATTTGTTCGATTAATCGAAGTACTAAACTTTGATTTATTTTTCAGAAATGGCTTCTGATGATTTGAACTTGGGAGTTCCGATTGGCGCAAATGAGACAAATGCTACGCCTAATCCGATTGTGCCTAATCCAGTTGTGCCCAATCCCGTGGTTAACCCGGTTGTGCCTCGGATGGTGGCTAACCCCACTGTTAATGTGCCGGTGAATCATGCTGAGGAACCAGATAAATTCAATGGCTTGGATTTCAAACGCTAGCAGCAAAAAATGCTGTTTTACTTGACGACATTGAACCTAGCAAGGTTCTTGATCAAGATCCTCGAAGTTGAGTGAGGAGGAAAAGATGTTCAAGCGCTCACGCGGTTGATGCTTGGAATCATGCGATTTCCTTTGTAGGAATTATGTAATGAATGGTTTAGCAGATCCATTGTATAATGTTTATAGCTCTAAACGAACTGCTAAAGAACTGTGGGAGTCATTGGACCACAAGTATAAGTCTGAGGATGCAGGGGCTAAAAAATTTATAGTTGACCGTTTCTAGACTTTAAAATGATTGATTCAAGTCGTAATAAGTCAGTGCAAGAACTTCAAGTGATTATACATGATATTCTTCTTTGAAGGGATGTTTTTGAATGGAACTTTCCAAGTGGCTGCAATAATTGAAAAATTGCCACCTGCTTGGAAAGATTTCAAGAACTATCTGAAGCACAAACGAAATGAGATGAACGTTGAAGATCTGATTCTTAGGCTTCGGATTGAAGAAGATAACAAAGGATCTGAAAGGAAAATGTTCAATCTTGTGGCTTGATAAGTGCATTTTTGTTCACATTTTCTTAAACCTTTTTAGATAATTTTTCTAACTTTTTAGTTCATTAATCAATAAAATCAAGAAAAATCACATTGGCTTGTTTTGAATGATGAAGGTAAAGACTTGAAGCAAATTCGTATGATTTCGTATGAAAATACGAACAGAAACAAAGTCTAAAAGAAGGTAAGAAGACTCAATCTCGTGCAGAACACACCCCTAGTGTGTTGCAAAACATGGTCATGCTTCAAAAGGAAGAAAAACAAGAAAAACAGAAAAACACGCCCGGCCGTGCTACAAAGCACGGCCGTGTTTCATACGTAAATCAAGCAAAACACGCCCAAACCGTGTTTAAAAGCACACCCGCCAGAAAATCCATTTTTGCGAAGAAAACACGGCCTGGCCGTGTTTATAAACACGGTCGTGTTCGTCAATTTGACGAACACGCCTGGCCGGCCGTCTTTTAAAGCACACGGCCGTGTTTTCCTCGGCTCAACAAATTTTCTTCTTTTGGCGGAAATAATGGAGACTTTTGCTTTTTGACAACCTTTGGCAAATTTTCACCTCATCTTTGCACCAAAACTCAATTTCCTCCTCAATTGTCATGTGGACACAATGATTCAACCAACTCAACCAATGGAAGTGAAGTATGATCATGTGTATACAATGATTCAACCAACTCAACCATGAATGTGCACACAATGATTCAACTAACAAGCATGGAAATGGGGCATTTGTTAATATGGTATTTCACAAGATGGTGCTTATAAAAGCCAATAGTTTGAGTTGAAAAATCATTCATGTAATATTCATTCATATAGAGATTCATTGTGTTTAACATTTTGAGTGGAATTGGGATCAAGAGGTCTTGGAGGAGTAAGCTTGTAGCAACATTGGAGAAGAAGGCTTGGATCAACATCATCTATCAAAGGAAGAATTCATTGAGATTTTGAGAAAGATAAGTACACCATGTTTACAACACTTAAATCTTCTTGTGTAATTTATTCTTTTGTCAAAATCATGAGTAGCTAAACTACTAGTGTTTGAATGTAATGAACTCTAGAATGGATTTGTGATTAAGGTTTGTATGTTTTTAATAAAATTCTCATGTCTTGTGTGATTCACTTATATCATGTTTATTTCATTCAAGTTGATATTTCAGGTATATTAATTTGATATTTATTTCTCATTGGATAATCGAGAGATTTATGGTGGGAAAGAACCTATATAAGTGAAAAGAGTTGCATGCAATCCTAGATATAGGACGACATAAATCTTCTGAATTAGGTTCAAACCTAATATGGGAATTCATAAATCGATATAATGCAATTTTGGGGGTTTTAACTAGAAAGAGATTTCAGTTAATCAACTTGAGATTAGGAGTTTTTCTCCTTGAGAAAGGGTTTAACTTAAATCGAATTTCTACGGTCCACATAGCATGAGATTTTATTAAAAGAGGTTGGTTTTTGCTTAAGGGCTTATGGTTGTATTTTTATCTTGATTGAATCACAAAAACATTCTAGAGGGATTTACATTCAACACATTTCTATCTCTTGATTTCTCATTCTACAATCTATTTTTATTTGATTTTTTTGTAAGTTGCAATTATCTTAAATTCTCTATTTTTCATTTTCCATTTTAACAAACAAAACTCGAAAATTACTAGATTAGATAACAAAAAGACGGTAATTATTAGTACTTATAATCCTCGTGGGAATGACACTCGGTACTCAATAATCTATACTACAAAATGATAGGTGCACTTGCCTATGGTTTTCTAGAGTAGCTTTTGAGCCATCAAGTTTTTGGCGCCGTTCCGGGATTGTAATATTAAGAACACCTTATTTTTGTTAATTTAATCATTTTTTTATTTTCATTAATTGTCTTTCTAGGTATCTATCTTCGTAAGTCTTGGATTATACTTATCCTCCTTGTTTACCACAATGCATGCCTACTCGTCGCCGAATTTGGAAGCGCGAGACCGCAGGTAGCAACACAGGAGGAAAGTATTAGTATGCGGATCACGAGGAAGATACTAACGAAAGCAAGGATCCCGATATGGCGGATGAACAACAAAGAACCATGTACGACTACGCCAAGCCATCTATGGATGGTACGCTGCCAAGATCGTAAGGCCCATTGTTGTGACCAATAATTTCAAATCAAACCGAATGTCATTCAAATGGTGCAACAATTTGTTCAATTCGACTACCTACCGGGCGAAGATCCAAATAATCATATCGCGAATTTTCTCGAAATTTGCGATACTTTCAAAATAAATGGAGTCTCCGACGATGCCATCCGTTTACGCTTGTTCCCATTTACTCTTCGGGGATGGGCTAAACAATGGCTAAACACTTTACCGAAGGGAACAATCACAACATGGAGCATTATGGCGGAAAAATTCTCGCTAAAGTATTTCCCACCCGCTAAAACCGCACGATTGAGGAATGAGATCTCTTCATTCACTCAAGAGGACGATGAAACCTTGTACGACACTTGGGAGAGATTCAAAGAATTGCTGCGAAAATGCCCACATCATGGTCTTCCCATTTGGATGCAAGTCCAAACATTTTACAATGGGTTGCTCTCATCAACAAGGCAGATGATCGATGATGCGGCGGGGGGAACATTGAACAATAAAACACCCGAAGCCGCCCAAGATCTCATAGAAGGAATGGCCATGAATGGCTATCAATGGCAATCCGTACGAGGAAAAACCAACAGGTCAGTGGGAGTATATAATGCGGACGTGGTGGTTACACTAGCCGCACAGTCGAAGCTCGACTCGGTAAAATCGACGGGTTGGCGGCTCCAAAACCACCACCACAAAAGCCTTCTCATGCGAGACTTGTGGAGGATCACACAACCACCAAGATTGCCCTCACGCGATACCGCCGCATGAACAAGTGGATTATCTAGGTAATCAATCTCGACCCTTTCAAAATAATCCTTTCAGTAACACTTATAATCCAGGTTGGCGTCAACACCCGAACTTTAGTTGGGGAAATCAAGGTCAATGTAAGCCTAATCCAAACGCACTCCCCAATTGCCTGCACACCTCCGGTTTTCAATCGCAAAAACCAAGTTTGGAGGACTTATTGTCCAAATTCGGCCCAAACAACGGAAACCCGTTTCACGGCCTACCGAAACATCCTTAAGGAACCAAGAAGCATCTATTCGCAACTTGGAAAATCAAATTGGTCAAATTGCCAAAATGATCTCCGAAAGGCCACAAGGAGCTTACCTAGCAACACCGAGCCAAATCCAAGAGAATGGGTAAAAGCAATTACTCTAAGAAGTGGAACAAAGCTAGACAAGACGAATGCCGGAGGACGAACCCACACCCATACAACAAAAAGACGAATGGTATCCGAGGAAACAAAGAAAATGGTAGGAATTCCAACCACCTATTCCGTATCCAAGTCGATTGCGTAAGGACAAACATGACGACCAATTTGGTAAGTTCTTGGATTTATTTAAACAATTGCACATCAATATTCCTTTTGTTGAAGCCCTTTCACAGATGCCAAAATATGCCAAGTTCCTAAAAGATCTTCTTTCAAATAAGAAGAAGCTTGAAGAAATATCCATGGTACAATTAAATGAGGAATCCTCGGCAATTTTGCAAAACAAGTTACCTTAAAATCAAAGATCCGGGAGTTTCACTATTCCTTGTCATGTCGGTAATTTGATCGCTGATCGGGCATTGGCGATCTAGGGGCTAGCATTAATTTGATGCCTTATGATTTATTCAAACAAATGGGTCTAGGGGAGCCAAAACCAACTAGGATGAGCCTGCAATTAGCTGACAGATCTATTAAGTATCCTAGAGGCATTGTTGAAGATGTTTTGGTCAAAGTCGATAAGTTTATATTTCCTGTCGATTTTGTAATTCTTGATATGCATACAGATGTCGAAGTTCCCTTGATCCTAGGGCGTCCATTTTTAGCTACTGCTAAGGCAATCATTGACGTGCATGATGGCAAACTAATTTTAAGAGTCGAAGATGAACAAGTCATTTTTAAAATCGCTACATCAATGAAAAATACGATAGATAAAGATGACTCATGTTTTGCTATTGATCTTATCGATATGGAGATAACAAATTCTCTACCAAGCATGATTTCTAACGAATTCTTGGAGACTTGTATTGTTCAAAGTGCGGGCATATCGATGAAAACCCCTTTCTTAGGGAATCAGACGCATTGGAGGAAAAAAACGAACCACCAACGAGCAGCGAAAGAGTTCGAAAAAATTGAAAACTCACGGTGGGGCATATCAAACCATCCATTGAAGATCCACCACTTGTTGAGTGAAGGAGTTACCCGAACACTTGGAATATGCATTTCTAGCCGAGAACGCCAAACTTCCCGTAATTATTTCCTCCAATTTATCTTCTCATCAAAAGGATAGATTGTTGGCAATATTACGGGGAACATAAAAAGGCCATCGCTTGGAAAATCTCCGATATTCAAGGGATAAATCCTTCCTTTTGCACTCACAAAATTTCGATGGAGGAAAATTTCAAACCGGTTGTTCTACCACCACGGCGTCGTTTAAATCCAAACATGAAAGAGGTAGTCAAGGCGGAGGTAATCAAATTACTTGATCTTTGGGCTCATCTATCCAATTTCGACAAGAATGGTGGGTGAGTCGATTCAAGTGGTTCCAAAGAAAGGTGGGATGACGGTGGTACCAAATGAAAAGAATGAACTTATTCCAATGCGGACGGTGAATAAAGGTTGGCGAGTATGCATCGACACGACGACTCAATGATGCTACTCGCAAGGACCATTTCCTTTACCTTTTATTGATCAAATGCTTGAAAGATTATCCGGTCACTTGTATTATTTCTTCCTTGATGGCATGTCGGTTATTTTCAGATCCGATAGCACAGGAGGACCAAGAAAATACCACTTTCACTTGCCCCTACGATACTTTTGCCTATCGCCGCATGCCTTTCGGATTGTGCAATGCACCGAAGCAACTTTTCAAAGGTGCATGCTTGCTATCTTCAACGAACTTGTAGAAGATATCATGGAAGTCTTCATGGATGACTTCTCGGTTTTGGGGACTCATTTGATCTTTGTCTTGCAAATCTTAAAAAGTCCTCATTCGTTGTGAAGAAACTAACCTGGTTCTTAAGCGGGAGAAATGTCATTTCATGGTACAAGAAGGTATTGTTTTGGGACATAAAATTTCTTGCGGGGGCATTGAAGTTGACAAGGCGAAGGTTGAGACAATTTCAAATTACCTCCACCCACCACCCGGTGAAGGCAATCAAGCTTTTGGGGCATCTTAGGGTTTTATAGGAGATTCATCAAAGATTTTTCAAAAATTGCCCGGCCACTCACTCGCCTCTTGGAGAAGGATGCGGTCTTTCATATCAATGATGAATGCCTTCAAGCATTCAATACTTTGAAAGAAAAGCTCACCACTTCTCCCATCATGGTAGCTCCGGATTGGTCTCAACCATTCGAACTCATGTGTGATGCCGACGATTATGCGGTAGGTGCGGTGCTTGGGCAACGAAAAGATAAGCATTTCCGACCAATTTACTACGCAAGCAAAACTCAATCCAGCTCACCCAATTATACGACTACGAGTAAAAGAGTTACTTGATGAGTTTTCGCATTTGACAAATTTCGCTCATATTTGATCCTATCCAAAGTCATTGTCTATACGGACCACTCGCTTTACGTTATTTGCTTGACAAAAATGATGCAAAACCACGACTAATTCGATGGGTACTCTTACTCCAAGAATTTGATGTGGAAATCAAAGATAAAGCGGTATTTGAAAATCTTGCCGCCGATCACTGTCAAGGCTTGAGCACTCCGACATCGACAAGCAACACAAAGGACATATCAAAGATTCTTTCCGGATGAGCAACTCTTTTCCTTGAACTCAATTTCAATTGGTAATCCTTGGTTTGAAGATTTTGCTAATTATCTTGCAGGAAAAGTTCTACCGAAAGGGCTGACCCATCAACAAAAGAAGAAATTCTTTTCGGACCTCAAACACTATATTTGGGACGATCCTCACCTCTTCCGAATTTGTGCGGATCAAATCATACGAAGATATGTCGCACTTCCTGAAACGATCTCCATTTTGAATCATTGTCACAAAGGACCCACCGGTGGGCACTATCAAGTGAATACCACGGCACGAAAGGTCCTTGAGTCGGGCTTTTATTGGCCTACACTTTTTCAAGACGCCAAACGGTATGTTGAAACTTGTGATAATTGTCAACGAGTAGGAAATATTTCTCGAAAAAATGAAATGCCCCAAAACGGTATTCTTGTTTGCGAAATTTTTGATGTTTGGGGTATTGATTTTATGGGACCATTTCCGCGTCTTTTGGCAATAAATACATTTTGGTAGCCGTTGACTACGTGTCTAAATGGGTAGAGGCTCAAGCCTTGCCTAAAAATGATGCTCGAGTGGTGGTACATTTTCTCAAAAAACTTTTTACCCGATTTGGTACTCCACGAGCCATCATTAGTGATAGAGGCACTCACTTTTGTAATAGTCAATTTGACAAAGTGTTAAAACGATATGGTGTCACACACCGAGTCGCCACCGCCTATCACCCTCAAACTAGTGGTCAAGTTGAAGTGTCCAACCGCGAATTAAAAAGAATTTTGGAAAAAATGGTTGGACACTCTCGCAAGGATTGGTCCTCAAACTCGACGATGCCCTTTGGGCTTATAGAACGGCTTTCAAAACGCCAATAGGGACTACTCCATACCGACTCGTTTATGGTAAGGGGTGTCATTTACAGTTGAGCTTGAACACAAGGCCTTTTGGCTATTAAAATGCTTAATTATGATTTGTCAAGTGCAGGAGATAACCGTTTATTGCAGATTAACGAACTCGAAGAATGGCGAAATTCGCATACGAGAACTCGAGAATTTACAAAGAAACTAACAAAGCAATGGCATGACAAATGCATTAAGCAAACAAGAGAATTTCAACCTGGTGATCAAGTGTTACTCTTCAATTCCCGACTCGACTATTCCCAGGTAAATTAAAATCCCGGTGGTGGTCCCATTCATTGTTATTTCAAGTGTTCCCTTACGGGACTATTGAAATCACGCACAAGGAAATGCGAACATTCAAGGTGAACGGACATCGTCTAAAGCTTTATTTTGGGGGCACCATCGATGATAGTTATCGAGATTCCATCCGTCTTGACGACCCTCAAAATACACCACACGAGTAGAGGTAAAACAGTCCGGCTATACGACGTTAACGAAGCGCTATCCGGAGGCAACCCGGTATTTTGTGTGAATTTTTTAAAAAAAAAAATTAATAAAAACACGGCCTGTCCGTGTTTATCCACCACGGCCGTGTTCGTCAATTTATTGACGAACACACCTTGGTCGTGTTCTTCAACTCAGGCCATGTTGGCAAAACACGCAGAAAACACGGCCCGGGCGTGTTTCCGAACACGCCCCGGGCGTGTTTCTGAACACGCCCGTGTTTTAATTCAAAAAAAAAAGTTATTTTGGGTGAAAACTCGTACAGAACACGGCCAGGGCGTGTTAATTAACACGCCCGTGTTTTAATTCCAAAAAAAAAAGAAAAGAAAATGCAAATTGAAACACGCATCGAACATGGCCGCCGCTTTGAAAGCACGGCCGTGTCCCAGACATACAAAAACAGGGGGGGCGATTTTTGGCCCTATTTTCTTCCCCAAACATCATTCTTCTTCTTCCTTTCTCCCCCTTTTCTCAAACCCTACCCCAAAATCACCAAATTCTTTCTCTTTTCTTCCAAAATCTTCACCCACACCACACACTTTCACATCACAAGGCTCTCATCTCTTCCTCCTCACAATGTCTTCAAGGTATGTGTTGTTCTTCTCTTCTCTTCTTTTCCTTTCAATTTCGAATTTTGATTTGTTTGAATTGGTATATTTGTGTGTTGTTGTGAAGATTATCCTATGTTGTAGTTAGCAAATTCATGAATTTGTATTGCCAATTTTTCATGCCCTAAAAATTGAATGGTAGGGTTATTAAAATTTGGATAGTTGATATTAATGGTAAAATCATGAATTTCTTTTTATGACATATTTCTTGTGAATTTTTGTGAGTTTAATTGAGTTTGTTTGTGGTAATTTTTTAGTTCTTGTGGTAATTATGAGAAATTATTCTTGTGATGTTTTTATCTTGCTAAATTGAGGAATTGGTCATTTGTTCTTGATTTGAAGAGTTAGACTTGGAGTCATATGATTAATGTTCCTAAAATTTTTGTTGAGATATCTTTGTTTTTGATTGAATTGCTATTATTGAAATGTTGTTGAAAAATGGATGTTGTTAAATCATTGTTGCAAATGGGGTGTATAGCTTGTGAAGATGGATTCTTGTTGAATAAAGATGTTGATATGGTGGAATTTTGAGTAAATTGATGCCTTTTCATGTTTGGGATACTATCTATGTCTCTTAAAATGGTTTTTCACGTTGTTGTAAGTTTATATTGACATAGGAATCCCAGGACAAAACGCGGACGTACGGTGATGCTTCATCCTCCGCGGCCCCCACACGGCGGTCGCCGAGCCACTCGTGATCGACCCACCCGGTACCTACCAACCCATTTGGTATATCTTTCCGAGATGATGATCATGAAGCTCAATACCATCGTCCGGCCCAACGTCACATCATTAACACACGATTCTCGGATAACCCTACCTTGGATGGGCTCGGGCTGCGTACAGATGTGGATTGGATGTTCAATCAACTCGGGTGGGGCTATTTCATGAATCTAGCCACACCCACCTACATCCGTCTCACGTTAGAGTTTCGAGTTCCTATGACGCTGAGATTACTGGGGCCGACACGAAGAAGGACGAATCACATTTCGGCTCTTCAACAATGATCACCAACTCACATTGGCGAGAATTTAATTCTATCTATGATTTACCCACAAATGGGTTGCGTATAAAGCCATTGGGGTTCCGTGATCGACAATTTTGGCAAGCAATTACGCATGAGTGGAATATAATCCTTCTTCATCAAAATCCTCATGCATTGTCAATCCTTGCTTCCGTTATATCCATCGGGTGCTCTCGAGTACACTATTTGGCCGGGCGAAAGCGAAGGAGTCGTCCGACTTGATGAGTGTATTTTCTATGGTCAATAGTGAATTCTTCTTTTGGCTGACACGGGTTCTTATCTCGCCAAGCATTTCTCAAAGTGAGCAAGAAAAACCGAGGTAAAATCGTCATTGGTGGCCTTATTACTCCTATTGCCATCCATTATGGTTATAACCTCGCAGACTTGAGCAAGCCGGGGACCAACCCGGATCGACTTTGAATCTTGTATTGCTATGGGAATGATTCAACGGAGGCGGGATGGGTTATGTTTTAAGGTTCAAAAATACAGACTACACACATCCATTGCGGATCCTTCTCGCACTTCGGTTCGGGACCCGGACAATTGGAAGATGATGTACCCACAAGGTGATAACCCGGATGCATTCCGACTACCCGCACCGCCACGCCCGACACGATGCCTATTAAAGTGAGGAACCAGATATTGATGCTCCCTCGGCGTCACAACCACCAAGGCAACCATCAACCCCTATGGATGATACTAGATCTCTTCTCCACGCCATTCGCTTGGAGCAAATGGAGCAGCGAGCTTTATTGGATCGCCAAGGGGAAATGATGACGCAACATTACGCCGAATTGAAGAACGACAACAACAATTCTTCATGAATCTTCAACAACAAAGAACAACAACAATATGACCAACAACAGTCCTATTTTGCCATGATGGATCGTATCCAACAATGGCATATTTCGCAAGGACATTTCCCACCACCACAATGAAGGTCGTATTTTTTCTTGTTTCATTTTTTTTCTTTTTCGCTTTCTAATCTAGATCGTATCACATCTCCTTCTTCACATTGGGGACAATGTGACCCTTGAAGTTGGAGGTGGTGAGATTTATCAAAGATATTTGGATAATTTTTCTTGTTTTCTTTTTAGTTTGTGGGGATTGCGTTTTTAATTAATTTGTGTGGATGTTTTATTTTTTTATGCACTTTTAAATCTCTTGCAAATAAACATGAGATATTTCTTTTACAATTCGATAAGTTGTTTGTGAATCTGTTTTAACCAATTTTTCTCCGAAAAAGTCATCTTTTTGAACTCAAATCGCCAAAATGTTTTAAAACCGTGTGACTCTAGTAAAAGGATGAATTCGCCAAAAGAGTTTAATGTCATGAAAATAGTTTGGATTTTGCTTAAATTTAAATACTTTATGTCATGATCGTTGGAGAAATCATTATTCGGGTTAAAAAAATTGAAAAAATTCGAAAATCGAAAAAAAATAATATATATATTTTTATAAAAAGGACAAATCGAAGTTATACTCTCTGTTTGTTGTTGCTTAGTAACTAGGAGCATTCATGAGCCCCATGTTTGTCTTTTTACGTAAAAACTAAAGACAAATATGAGTATTGGAAACCACCATAGGAGGTTTTGGAAAGCATTCAAAATTTAAACCTAGTGGAAGTTTACCTCAAAAAAATGTCCTAATTTATAATTATATGCACTAAAAAAAAACCCGAGTTTCTGAACATCTCCTTTTATCATTACATTCTTGTATTTGGTCTAAGCAAATGATTAACAATTCCTGTGATATGACAACTATGATGACTAAACGATTCCATTTCCGAATTCACCCTCTTTTTAACAAATTGGTTGACTTGGAAGAACGAATCGATTGGCTCAATCGGGAATAAAAAGGTTAGCGATTTACTTCAAACATGTCAAAATTGTGAAAATAGATACCTCATTTTTGTTTTCAACTCCACTCTTTGTTTTAAAAATTGCTTGAGGACAAGCAAAATTTCCAAGTTGGAGGCGGTTTGATAAGTGCATTTTTGTTCACATTTTCTTAAACCTTTTTAGATAATTTTTCTAACTTTTTAGTTCATTAATCAATAAAATCAAGAAAAATCACATTGGCTTGTTTTGAATGATGAAGGTAAAGACTTGAAGCAAATTCGTATGATTTTGTATGAAAATACGAAATGTAAACAAAGTCTAAAAGAAGGCAAGAAGACTAATCTCATGCGTAACACACCCTAGTGTGTTGGAAAACATGGCCATGCTTCAAAAGGAAGAAAAACAAGAAAAAAAAAAACACGCCGGCCGTGCCTACAAAGCACGGCCGTGTTTCATACGCAAATCAAAGCAAAACACGCCCAAACCGTGTTTAAAAGCACACCGCCAGAAAATCCATTTTTGAAGAAAACACGGCCTGGCCGTGTTTATAAACACGGCGTGTTCGTCAAATTTGACGAACACGCTGGCCGCCGTGCTTTTAAAGCACGGCCGTGTTTTCCCTCCAGCTCAACAAATTTTCTTCTTTTGGCGGAAATAATGGAGACTTTTGCTTTTTGACAACCTTTGAGCAGCTTTCACACCTCATCTTGCTGCACCAAAACTCAATTTCCTCCTCAATTGTCATGTGGACACAATGATTCAACCAACTCAACCAATGGAAGTGAAGTATGATCATGTGTATACAATGATTCAACCAACTCAACCATGAATGTGCACACAATGATTCAACTAACAAGCATGGAAATGGGGCATTTGTTATTATGGTATTTCACAAGATGGTGCTTATAAAAGCCAAGAGTTTGAGTTGAAAAATCATTCATGTAATATTCATTCATATAGAGATTCATTGTGTTTAACATTTTGAGTGGAATTGGGATCAAGAGGTCTTGGAGGAGTAAGCTTGTAGCAACATTGGAGAAGAAGGCTTGGATCAACATCATCTATCAAAGGAAGAAGTCATTGAGATTTTGAGAAAGATAAGTACACCATGTTTACAACACTTAAATCTTCTTGTGTAATTTATTCTTTTGTCAAAATCATGAGTAGCTAAACTACTAGTGTTTGAATGTAATGAACTCTAGAATGGATTTGTGATTAAGGTTTGTATGTTTTTAATAAAATTCTCATGTCTTGTGTGATTCACTTATATCATGTTTATTTCATTCAAGTTGATATTTAGGTATATTAATTTGATATTTATTCCTCATCGGATAATCGAGAGATTTATGGTGGGAAAGAACCTATATAAGTGAAAAGAGTTGCATGCTATCCTAGATATAGACGACATAAATCTTACGAATTAGGGTCAAACCTAATATGGGAATTCATAAATCGATATAATGCAATTTTGGGGGTTTTAACTAGAAAGAGATTTCAGTTAATCAACTTGAGATTAGGAGTTTTTCGCCTTGAGAAAGGGTTTAACTTAAATCGGGAATTTCTACGGTCCACATAACATGAGATTTTATTAAAAGAGGTTGGTTTTTGCTTAAGGGCTTATGGTTGTATTTTTATCTTGATTGAATCACAAAAACATTCTAGAGGGATTTACATTCAACACATTTCTATCTCTTGATTTCTCATTCTACAATCTATTTTTATTTGATTTCTTTTTGTAAGTTGCAATTATCTTAAATTCTCTATTTTTCATTTTCCATTTTAACAAACAAAACTCTAAAAATTACTAGATTAGATAACAAAAAGGCGGTAATTATTAGTACTTATAATCCTCGTGGGAATGACACTCGGTACTCAATAATCTATACTACAAAACGATAGGTGCACTTACCTATGGTTTTCTAGAGTGGCTTTTGAGTGATCATGGCTGCTAAAGCCAATGTTGTGGAGCATGGTGAAAGCTCCAAAGGGAAAAAGAAAACTGGGAAAACTGGTAAAGGGTTCAATAATTTGGGACCAAAAGGAGGCATTTCGAAGAAGAAATTCGAATGAAAATGCTTCAATTGTGGCGGCAAGGGTCACAAGGCTTCTGATTGCAAGAAACCGAAAAATAATCGGGAGGCTAACATGGTTGATCACATTTCTCAAGAAGTGTCAGATATGAACCTAGCTGCGGTGGTCTCCGAGGTGAATTTCATTGGTTCAAACCCGAAACAATGGTGGATTGATTCTGGTGCTACTAGGCACGTGTGTTATGTCGAGAAATGTTTAGTTCCTTTGAGCCACCAAGACGGCGAGTTCGTACATGGGAAATTCAAATTTACTTACTGAGGTCAATGGAAAAGGCAAAGTGGTTCAAGATGACGCCCGGGAAGAATCGACTCTAAATAATGTGTTGTTTGTACCGGACATTCGTAAGAATTTGGTGTGCGGTTCGCTTTTAGATAAGCATGGTTTTTGCATTGTTTTGAGTCGGGGTTGTTACTTTGTTAAAACATGGGATGTTTGTAGGCAAGGGTTATGCTCACGATGGGTTGTTTAAGCTCAATGCAATGGTTGTTAAATCAAAAGCTAATAAAATGAAGAATGGATCAACACATGTATGAAGTGTTCATAATTATTATGCCCAAACCCAATAATGCAACCACCACATGTATCGAATTCAAACAATGAGCAATATGAGCCTCTCGATAGCCCGAGATGCTAAAAAGAACCAAATCTACATTAATAAAAACATCATGCTCATGAAATATTCATAATAGGAAAATCACGTAAACATTTAACAATCTAAAAGTTTCGGGACTTCACGTAGCCTCGTCGTGGTGGGAATATATACTTTGCTCATACATCATTGAATTATATGTAATGTAACAAAGACGCCGACATCCGAGTACACGATTACCTTCCGTAAAAACGCGAACAATTACTTGAATTAATGTCGCATTCGAAATTCTGTTTGTGCCCTAGCGGATTTGAGGTCGCGAGCCCGAGGTTGATCGAATCGATGCAAGCGGGATGTGTGCGATGATCATATCGACGGCCACGTCTTTGCCGCACAATGAGGTGCTCGATTGGAGCGATTCTCGGTTGAGATTCCGGTGTGGAGGATAGCGGAAATAAAGAAAATATTGGGGGATCTCGAGGGATGAGTATTTGGCAGAGACGGGTTTTGAAGGTGGCGAAAAAGGCATTTTGTTCTTCATCGGCCGACTCGAATGTTTGATTTGTTGCATATGGTGCTTCATTCTATGTGGCTTAGGCGGCTCAATGTTAGGGTTAATGTAGTGTGACGAGATGGATTTCAAAGACGAGAGTGAAGGCTATACAAGACGTCCCGCGATGGGGAGAGAGAGACGGGGGCGCGCAGGGGAGATTGGGTGCGGGAGAAAGGATGAACTCAATTAAGACTTTCACTATGACCTAATTAATTAGGGCTTAAACGACACCGGTTGTAGAACCGGTGTCAAAGATCTCGGTGTTAAAAAATAAAGACAGGTTCTATAACCTTAGGTGTCAAAAAATCCGGTGTCTAATCTAAAATAATTTATATAAATAGACACCGGTTTGAAACCGATGCCAAAACCGGTGTCTATTTGGGAAATAGTTTTACAATAGACACCGGTTCTAGGAAACCGGTGTTGTTTATCAAACGACAACACTAATTAGACACCGGTTTCTTACAAAACCGGTGTTAAAAAGGAAAAGACACCAGTAAAGTCATAAAACCGGTGTCTTTTTGGTGGTGTCTATCAGCAGTTTTCTTGTAGTGGCTTCCGTTTTACTTGCTTGAGTCTTCCAATTTTGGCATGGTAGACTAGGACATGTTAATTATGATACTTTACGAGATTAATTAACTTAAATTGTATACCAACATTCCATATTGATTCCAAAACACAAGTGTGAAACTTGTGTAGAGGCAAAGTTAACAAGGACATCATTTAAAAATATTGAAAGAAATAATGAACCACTTGATTTAATTCACACTGATGTATGTGATTTAAAATCGACACAAACACGTGGTGGTAACAAGTACTTCATTACTTTTATAGATGATAACACAAAGTTTTGTTATGTGTATATTCTTAAAAGCAAAGATGAAGCTATAGAGAAATTTATTCTCTATAAAAATGAAGTTGAGAATCAACTCAATAAGAAAATTAAGGTGTTAAGAAGTGATCGTAGAGGTGAATATGAATCACCATTTGCTGAATTTTGTGCCCAACATAGAATTAGACACGAAACAACACCTTATTCACCTCAACAGAATGGCATTGCAGAACGGAAAAACCGTACACTTAAAGAAATGATGAATGCCATGTTATTAAGTTCTGGTTTGCCTCAGAACATGTGGGGGGAAGCTGTCTTGACGGCTAATTACCTTTTAAATAAGGTACCCCGTAAGAAACTAGACAAAAGCCCTTACGAGCTTTGGCATGGAAGAATGTCATCCTACAAATACTTACGAGTGTGGGGGTGTCTTGCTAAGGTTGCTATACCAACACCTAAAATGGTGAAGGTAAGTCCCAAAACTGTTGATTGCATATTTATTGGATATGCACATAATAGTGTTGCTTATCGGTTTCTTGTGCATGAATCTACAGTTGAAGATATACACAAGAACACGATAATTGAATCGAGAAATGCCTCGTTCTTTAAAAATGTATTTCCGTGTAGATCGAGAGAAGAAGCAAGCTCTTCTAAATGGATACATGATTGATAGAACAAGAGCAAGAAGAAGAGGTAGAAATTAGACGCGAAGAAACGAGCTAGGATAGAAAAATCTTTTGGCCCGCATTTTCTAACCTACATCTTTGGAAAGTGAACCTCAAAAATTCAGAGAAGCTATAACTTCTTCTCAAGAACCATTATGGAAAGAGGCCATAAAAAGTGAAATTGATTCCATCTTGCAAAACCATACACGGGAACTAGTGGATCTTCCCGAGGCGAGAAACCACTAGGTTATAAATGGATTTTTAAGAAGAAAATGAAGGCGGATGGAACAATTGATAAGTACAAGGCTAGACTTGTAATTAAAGGTTCGACAAAAAGAGGGTCTTGACTACTTTGATACGTGTTCTCGATTTGAGAATAACCTCCATTAGATTGGTACTTGCAATTCTTTGCATTGCGAAATCTTGAAGTACATCAAATGGATGTAAAACCGCTTTTCTAAACGGAGATTTAGAAGATGAGATTTACATAGAACAACCTGAAGGATTCTCGCACCTGGGCAAGATAACAAGGTTTGTAAACCGGTCAAGTCATTATATGGCTTGAAACAGCACCAAAACAATGGCATGAAAAATTTGATAATGCCATGAAAAATTTGATAATGCCATGAAGGAGTGTACTTAAAATAAATGAATGTGATAAATGTGTTTATGTTAAAGATACTGAAAATGGCTATATCATTTTGTGTCTTTATGTAGACGACATGCTTATCATTGGAAGTAATGATAAAATAATTAAATCCACTAAAGATATGTTGAACTCGAGGTTTGACATGAAAGATATGGGTTTAGGCGACGTGATCCTCGGAATAAAGATTTCTAGAACTTCAAATGGGGTGACACTTGATCAGTCACATTATGTGGATAAGATTCTAGAAAAATTTAGTAAGGATGACAGGTCGTTAGCTAGAACTCCTATAGACACGAGTCAACATCTATCAAAAAATAGAGGTGAGGTTGTGTCTCAAATTGGAATTCTCACGAGTCATAGGAAGTCTGGTGTACTTAATGAGTTGTACAAGACCAGACATTGCTTATGCAGTGAGTAAATTAAACAGATACACGAGTAATCCAGCACATGAACACTGGAAAGGTATAGTGAGAATACTTAGGTATTTAAGATACACTCGTGATTTTGGATCGCACTATACAAGATATCCAAATTGTTATTGAAGGATATCTTGTGATGCTAATTGGATATACGATATTAAAGACTCTAAGTCTACAAGTGGATTTGTATTCACTTTAGGAGGTGCAAAGAATATCGTGGAAATTTTCTAAGCGAGACGGTTATAGCTAGATCCACAATGGAGTCCGAATTTATAGCTTTAGACAAGTGTGGAGAAGAAGTTGAATGGCTCCGGAACTTCTTAGAAGATATTCCAAAGTGGCCAAAGCCTGTGCCATCAATTTGTATACATTGTGATAGTCAATCAGCGATTGGCAGGGCACAGAGCAATATGTATAATGGTAAGTCTAGACACATTCGTCGTAGACACAATACCATTAGACAACTACTCTCAACTGGTGTTATCTCTATTGACTATGTGAAGTCAAAGGATAATATAGCGGATCCAGATTAACCAAAGGGTTAAATCGAGAGTTAGTTGCAAAATCATCAAGAGGAATGGGACTTAAGCCTCTGGAAAAATGAGTTGATACAATGGAAATCCAACCTAGTTGACTGGAGATCCCAAAATCTAGGTTCAAAGGGACAACCTAATTGTAAAAAGACTCTAGGATCACTGTGAGGGATTTTCCCTTGTCCATTCCTTAAACAGTGAAGCCCGTGAAAAGAAGAGGATAAGCATTTGGCTTTTAATGATTCTTGAGCGTCGATAAGCCGAGTGAGCAAAGACGGGCTACTCTTAAGAAGAATCACCTATGTGAGAGAGAAGTGGGGCCGCTTCAAGAGAATTGTGTGAGGCTCAATTCTTAGAACCTCTTGCAGAACCAGGCGTATGTTCAGGGCCATGAATGAACATAACAATGAGAACTGAAGTATGTTAGGAAAAATCCAGTGTGAGGTATATCATCTTTTACACAAAAGGCAAAAACAGTTCAAAGACATCACGCTCTTGATCGGCCTAGTAAAGTAAATATATTTTCACAAGGGGAAGGTTCAAAGGGTAACACCTACCTATCCTATGCAGGTTTGATTGTTGGACTTTATCACCAAATCTTTGTATCCTCGAAATTTCCTTCATGTGGGGGATTGTTGGAAAAGTTGTGAAGGAAATTGCACATTTGGGGTGAGATTTTCTTGGGAATTCGATTGTCTAACGACAAAAATAAAAGTGGATTATTGTTCTACTCCGTGAGAACATCGAAATCGAATATTTATTTGTCCAAAATGATGTTTGGATGAAAAAGAAATTAAATCTTAAAGTGAAGTATTAGAATTAATTTATAAAGAAGAAAACATGTGTTTGTCTTCTTTGAAAGGTGGGTTTGTCCCACATGGGAAAACTAAGGCATTTTAGACTAGCATATATAATTCCACCTTTTAGTAAGGTGTAAGATTATATTGCATAGAGGCTCTCTCTACACGCGCGCCGCAAGGGTGCAAATCATGGTCCGATTCGAGCTCAGAACCAACCACCGACTTACGTGCGGCGCGACTGCGTACACGAATGTCGGACGAATCGAGCCACATAGTCTAGCCTATGTTTCTGATTTTTTTTTATTTTAAAAGATTTTATTTTCGAAAATTTTGAAACTATCTGTAACAGTTGAAAATTAATTCCTTAGGTTTAATTTTTGAATTAAAAAACAGAATGTGAAAAATTATAATTCTTGTGTATAAGCTGGCATTAATAACAATGCGGATATGAATTGTTGTGTAACAATGAATAGATTTAAATTCTCGATTAATTTTATTTCTATAAATAGTGAATTTTCGGCAATCAAACCACACTCTTCACTTGCATTCTATATTGTTCTCTCTGCATATTGTTCTGAAAAATTCCTTTGGCCTCCTGCATATTTTGGTGATATTTTCCAGGCGTTTCTTCAGTTCGCCGGAGAGAAAGGTAGTCCAGTTTTCCCATCTTATCTTGGGAAACAGACGTCCAGAATAGGGGACGAATCTGTTTTAAGGATAGTGTGTCAAACACACTATTCGGGCCATACTTTCTGTTTTTCAGATTCTGGAAATTTTGTTTCAATAAAATTTTCGAGTTTTTGCAGCAAATTGTAATTTACAGTTGTACTGAATTCTGAGTTTTGTAAACTGTACTGCGAAATATTTTTGCAACAAAATATTTTATAATTACATCTTCCAACTTTTTGTCTAGTTATTTGTAATATCTAGAAATGTTGAGTGATGTAATCATGTGATTATTTGTAGTATTTAGAAAAGTTGAGGAATGTAATTATAAAATATTTGATATGACATCAGTAAATTTCGTCAGTTCAACTAAAGAGGGTGTCCCTAACCATGGATTTTCAAGGATTTTATAAGTTATGGAATTTTATAGGTTTTAAGAGAATTATATGGATTTCATATGGATTCCAGTAGATTCTAATGGAATTTTATACTATGGAATTATGTGGATTTTAGTGAAATTTGTTGGATGTTATAAAAAGTATAATTAATAGTTTTTATGAAACTAGTAGCATAATATCATAATCATTAAAAATATGAAATGTAAACAAAATAAAACCTCAAAGGGGTAATTGTGATTTTGAAACTTTCTCTTAGTTTTTTTTTTCCTTTTGCAAATACCCCACACCTTAGAGTTTTTTTTATATTGTAGTTATCCTTATCCCTATTATATATAAATTTATTACAGGAGATGATAAAATTGTCTTTCATATGGATATAAATATTTTTTTCCTCATTATTCATAAAAAAATTCAATAAACGCTTCCTAGATTAGATTTAATTTTGACTTCATCTCTGTTTATATTACTATCTTGAAAAATAGGGATAGAGAGTTAGTTAAAACCTTGATTCCTTGAAAGTCGGTCTTATAACTTTGAAATAGGCCAAAAAGTAAATAGGACAACGTAGGTATCTCAAGATCTTACTAATATTGCCCGATGGCAATGTTATAAATTAAGAAATATTTTGTATTTTGAAATCTTGCGAGTGTGACGTATTGGACAACGATATGTAGGAAAAATTAACAGAATTGTATTCAACTAGTACAGTTTATTTGTGCACAAAATACAGAATGTAAATGACAGATTAATTGCTGAATCAATATAAAATTACAAATTGCAGAATGACTGTATGGATTTGCAAGAAAATAAAACTACGGAAACAATATAAATTGGCCTGAATTGTGTGTTAAATATACTGTCCGTAAAATAGATAAATCTTCTATTCTGGACGTCTATTTCCCATGAAGACGAGAAAAATCAAAAAATACAATTTCCTTCATTTTTCCAACACGAAATTTATAAATTGTGGGAAATGGGATTTTATTTTGTATGACGTCAAGACAAAGCTAGCGTAGGTGGGTTGGCATGTTGTGGCTAATTAATTCTCGGTTTATAATGTCAATGGTAGGAAATATATGGGGTCAAATCTAATTAATAGAATTCAAGAAAAGGTGAGGTTACACAATTTTCAAAGTTTCACAAGTTTTGATCAATAGTTCTTCGTTGAAATCTTTGATGTTTCACTGTGAAAGCTGTTTGTTGCGATATGTAACCCAAATTTGAAACAAACAAAATCCTACTTACGAACTAACTTCATTCTCAAAATAATCTTGCATCAATAACCCTATTACTTGTACGAAAAGGAAACTAAGAAACAGTAAGTCTTTAATTTCCCATAATTGGTTTTCCCCTCAAATTTCAAGGTACATGGAATCCAATTAAAAGAGTTCCCCCTAATCTCACATGATCATGCCATGGGGATGATTACGATACTTTGTGAGCGCAATAAATACAGGAAATTAGGTAATTCGGATCCTCATAGGGAGTAAATGCGTATTCTTTATTACAATATCATCTTAGGCAAAATTTTTTTTAATACTCTAAGTGGAGCCTTTCGGAGATTTAGTTTTTTTTTTTTTCTAGACTTTGAATTCAGTCCTTTAAATGGGCAAAACTCGGACTTTTAGTCATGTTACCTGCTTAACAGGTCAATGTTACTTGCTAGTGGATTTTCTTTAATTCAAACTTTAAATAAATTTTAAAAAATAATAGAATATTATTCATGATAAAAAAATAAGTTTTAATTTTAGACTTTTAATTTTTTTATTTAATTGTGAATTTCCTATTTTAGAATTAAAAAATCTATTTCCTTCAATTATTTTACTAACAAAATCTTTTACTAAAACTATTTCAAAAAAAAAAGTTTTTTGTATATCATTTTTTGGTTTAAGTTACTTATTGTTTTTAAAAATAAAAAAAAAATATAAAATTCAATATAGTTATTGGAAATATATTCAGTTCAACTACAAATAAAATAAAATAAAGTAGTTTACAATATTAAATAATTTCATAATTTATAAATATAGAAATTATTTAAAAAAAGAAAAATACTATTAATATATTTTATATTTCTAGCTAAAAGTATACTTAAATTATAAATATATAAATATTAACAAATTATCCATCTTTTCAAAGAGAATAAATAGTTATTCAAACATTAAAAATATTAAAATAAATATTATTTCAATTTCAATTTATTTATATTTTTCTTTTGTTTTAAATCAGAAAATATACATATACACATATACATTAATATGCACATGTTACATATATATATGCATAACAACATATATATATATATATATATATACAGTATACTTGAAAAGAGTTATTAGTACTTGGTAATTATAATAAGTAATTAATTATTAGTACTTGATAATTATTAGTACTAATAATATATAATGCTTGATTAAAAACAAAAGAAAAATATAAAGAAATAAAAATTGAAATAATATTTATTTTAATATTTTTAAAGTTTTAATAACCATTTATACTCTTTGAGAAAATAGTATAATTTGTTAATATTTATATATTTATAATTTAAGTATACTTTTACTTAGAAATATAAATTATTTTAATAGTACTTTTCTTATTTTTAAAAATAATTTCTATATTTGTAAATTATGAAATTATTAATATTGTAAACTATTTTTATTTTATTTATAGTTTTAGTTAAATATTTTGTTAGTATAATATTTGAAGGGAATAGATTTTTTTATTCTAAATATGAAATTCATGATTTAAATAAAAAAATAAAAAGTATAAAATTAAAACTCATTTTTCTATCATGAATAATATTCTATTTTTTTTAAAATTTATTTAAAGTTTGAATTAAAGAAAATCCACTAGCAGGTAACATTGACCTATTATAGCAGGTAACGGGACTAAAAGTCCGAGTTTTGCCCATTTAAAGGACTGAATTCAAAGTCGAGAAACTAAAGGACTAAATCTCCGAGAGACTCCATTTAGAAGACTGAAAAGTAATTTTACCTATCATCTTATATACTTGATGACGTGTATTAATGACAATTTAAATTAAGCTTCAGTCCAATATATGTTGTTTCGAGTTAAAAATTAACAGCGTGTTTGGTAAAAAGGTGGGAGATCCCAACTTATTGCAAAATAAGATCTTATTTGATAATTTTAATTGTAAAACTGTAATTACTAACATATTTTAAACTCCGCCGTCTTATTATACAGACAATTCAATAATTTATTTTCAAAGTAAGATCAAACATCTTATAAGATGTAGAGCTAATAAGCAGGGACTGGGCCAAAAAAAAACATTAGGGGCGAGATTTATTAAAGAGGTGAATTCAAATTTTTTAGGCGGGTGATTTTAAAATTTAATAACTATTTATATATATATAATATATATATATATATATCAATTTTGATAAATTTATGACATTGAGGGGGCTTATAAATTTTTTTAAATAAGCTCAGCTAAATAGACTAACACAAATGGTACATGTGATGCAAAGTGACAACTCATGACTATTCTATATATTCAATACACATGTTTATGTCTTGGAATGATATTGTAATTTTGTGCGGATAAATCTGATACGATGAGAATAGATAGGTGAATGGTATGGATAACTGATTTTCTTTAGCTAAAACGAGGTTATGTACCTTTCCGATTGCTTTCAATTTTTTCATGACTAGTCCTATAGTATTCGTTTAATTAAGGTCGCAAGGCTATAAATACAGATCTCAGACAGTATTTCAACATGTCATAAAAGAGAATGAAAACATTGAATTCCACGCCGGTTCATATTTCTTTTGGGAAAATTACAAAACCTTCCCTGAGGTTTGGGCTAATCAAGAAAAAAACTCGGAGATTTTTAAAAATTGCAAAAAATCCATTGAGGTTTGGTTCGGTCTTAAATTTTCCCCTTCATAAGCAACAAATATTTCAAAAAACTTCTATGATATTTGTAAAAATATTACAATTACCCCCTTAAATTTAAGATAAAATCAAATCTGAGGCTTTTTTGTAATTTTAAAACTTCTTTGGGTTTTTCCGTAATTAGCACAAACCTCATGGGTGCTTTTGTAATTATCCTTTTTCTTGAACTTCAATAGCTATGGATTGTAATAGTCTAGGCAGGCATGACCAAATATTTTTTCAATCATTTGACATCAGCTAACATTATAACCGAAAGGAATTACCGTATTGCTTGTCATTGCAAATCAGAGGAAGCCTTATTGTATAATGAATTTAGATTATAGATTTTCCAATGATTTATATAAACTAATCAAAATTTATTGCATATTTGCATCTTAATTTGTTGGTATATCATTAATTAACCTGCAACTACTTACAAGTGGTTGGTAATGACACTAACCATTTCGCCAAAACTAACTAAATTAATGTCGTGCACATAAACCCTCAACATAATTTTGTCTCTTTTTCAGAATATATAACAGAGTGTTAATCTTGTGCATTGTGTAAACTTTATGCAAGTACAAAAGTGACAAAATTGCTAGAAATATTATCCACAAAGTTATATATCTTTGAAAAACAAACGCATCTAGTCGCAAAACCTTTCGTCTAGAGATCATGAATTAATTAATACATCACACCCGGATAGACTTTATCAGTTTATTGTATAGAATTCGGTTTAGTTTTTGAGCTATCTGTTCGGCTTCGTGAAAAACGCCTCTTTTTATTTTTTATATTAAGTTAGATCAATTTAAAAAAAATAAAAAAGAGATGCATAATTGAAAAAATTAAAGGGAGTCGTTATTTGCACACCAATTTCTTATAAATACAGTCCATTCTCTATTTTTATAAAATTAAAATAACTTAAAATGACTATTATGCCCTTACTATAAAAAAATATACACCCCACCAGTTTTTTTGAAGTGTGGCATGATCGTGCCCAATTTTAATACATGGCACGATCATGCCACACTTTTAACATCAGTTTATTAAAAAAACTGATCAAGAAACTGATGTCAAAAGTGTGGCACGATAGTGCCCTATTTTAATACATGGCGCGATCGTGCCACACTTTTAACATCAGTTTATTAAAAAAACTGATCAGAAACTGATGTCAAAAGTGTGGCACTATAGTGTCGTATTTTAAAGTGTGGCACGATCGTGTCATGTATTAAAATAAGGCACTATCGTGCCTATTCGAACATGGCGAAAAAATGCACGAACTTGAAACAAAAAAATCCAAAAATTGTAACACCATTTCAAACCCGACCTATAAAACCTTTAATCTATTAAAAATGACATATTTTCGCACTTAATTCTACAGTTAAAATAGCACGATAGCAAAAAATAAAAAATTAGCAACTGAAACCCTAGGGAAGAAAAAAATCTGGAAAAAAAAGATTGGGTATATTTAGAATTTCTTTTTGACAGTAAGGGCATAATAGTCAGTTTAAGTCATTTTGATTTTGTGAAAATAAGGGGTGGGGTGTATTTATAAAAATTGGGGTGCGAATAGCGGCTCCCAAAATCAAATTTGGGACTTTATGGATTAAACCAACTTATTACCTACAGAAAAATATGTAGGTATATAAAAATCGTTATAAGTAAATATTTACTAACAAAATCTAAAATTGTTAATAAGTACTTACAATACTTCTACCAGTTGATTTAAAAATTGTTGGCGATTTGTCGGTAATTGGTCGGTACAGTTTGGGAAAATATAATATTTTTTATTTTGTCGGTATTATATAGATAACTGTAAAATTTAGGTGACAAAATCATTTATGTCGATAAATATGTTGGTAAACTGAAAGGTTTTTTGTAGTATGCAACACAAAAAAACTGCAAACACATATAAAAAAAAAAAAAAAAAACGAATTTTTTTTGGGTGCTTTGATCAATTGTTTTTTACTCTGAGCTTCTCCGTCTTTGTTTACAGTTGAATTTACCATTTATTCAGTTATTGCAATAAGCAATATCACTTTCCTCGAAAAAAAAAATAAATAAGCAATATCACCATCTTATCACAGACTTTAACTGAAAATAAGTAACCCTAACTAACAAGCCACCTAGCTACCTATTAAACAATAATAGGAAAAGACAACTGCAAAGAAAAATGATCCCAAAAATTCCCAATATGCATAAATCATTTCTTGTGGGGACATCACAAATTTGTTCTTCTTTTTTGTCTTCACATCAACTTCCTCATCACTAAATTTTCTCAAGTGGGCCCCCATAATCTTTTTATATAAACCTATCATATACTGTCTACATGTCCATACAAATAATCATAGCTAGAGATTCTCAGCTATATATACAGTAGCTATATGCAGAAGTGCTTTTATCTTTTATAATCACTTTTAGCTTGTTCTTGATCATCAGCTTATAATATGGCTCTGCTTTTTTCTCTCCTCTTCCTTTTAATGTTCCCTTTGAGAAATAATGGTCAGGGCCCACCTTCTCCTGGGTACTACCCTAGTTCAAGAATTGGCTCAATAGGGTTCAACCAAGGGTTCAGAAATTTATGGGGTCCTCAGCATCAAAAACTAGACCAAGGGGCACTCACTATTTGGCTTGACAGAAGCTCTGGTACTAATACTACTACTAGCCTGACTTATAAACTGATAATATTTCATTTATGTTCTTTTAATATTTCAGCATTATCCTTTATTTCAGTTAAGGATATTGCATATTAAATGTTTACTTTTTAATAATTTAAACTTTTTAGATGAGGCGGTCGTTCAATAGTCTACATTGCATAAATCATGCAAAGTGAATGTATACATTTTCGTGATGATGCTACATTTGTTGCACGTTGCAATTTTAGTCCTATAGCTATATAGTACTGGTGTGGCAATGATGGTTCTGTAAATTCACTCGCAAAAAGATGTCTTATAATTTTCAAAAAACTCTCGGTTTTAGTATTTTGGTTGTTGAATATTAGATATTTTACCAGAAAAATTCACGTGTCCAAACTTCCAGTCGAACCCATTGATGTAGAAATAAATTTCACTAATGCAGTGAGTTGGCATTTTGATTCGGAAAAAACTAAGAAAACAAAAACTCACTTGATGCCAACTCACTTGGAGTATGTACACTAAACGAAATTGATTTCCACGGAGTTTGGCTTGAAATGTGGACACATGGATTTTTCCACAAATGTTTCAATTTTAGTATTCAAAGAACTGAAATCGACTGTTTATTGAAAATCACGGATTCTCCTGTAAATCGTGGTTTCAGCAAGACTATTATTGTCAACCAAGCCTTACAGCTGCATGACTAAAATTGCAATTTAACCTATACTCGACCCTATTTTTATCGTAGTTCGCTATAATTTTGGTGGGCTCTCACTGAATTAATCACCACACTGCTTAATTCTTGTTTGCAGGAAGCGGATTCAAGTCTCTGAATCCATATTCATCTGGTTATTTTGGGGCTGCAATAAAGCTCCAATCTGGTTATACTGCTGGAGTTATTACATCTCTCTATGTGAGAAAATCCATATATTGTACAAATTAAATGTTTTTTCTTGTTTGTTGTTATCTAAATTTGGCAGAATTAATTTTGATTTATGTATGCTGAAAATGGCAGCTTTCAAATAATGAAGCCCATCCAGGGAACCATGATGAGATTGATATTGAATTTCTGGGCACCACACAGGACAAGCCTTATGTCCTCCAAACAAATGTTTACATCAGAGGCAGTGGTGATGGAAATCTTATTGGGAGAGAGATGAAATTTCACCTTTGGTTTGACCCCACTAAAGATTTTCACAATTATGCCATCCTATGGAATCCCAATGAGATCATGTAAGTCTTAAGTATATGAGAAGGTCTTATGTGAGATCGTCTCATGGACTTAAGTTCGTGAGATAGATCCTATAATATACAGAAAATATGGGTTTTTTTATGGGTTTGGGTTTGGGTTTAAATTTTATTTACATATAGGATGTGTCTAATTGACAACACTAGCTACAAAGAAGTCCAAATTTAATATTTTTTTTCTTTATTCTTATGGAGTATTTGCACTAAGTATATTTACATAGATATAACATGCACGTACTATAGTTTGTAAACGTTCCTCTTGTCGTATACTCCGTTAGAAGAAAAGTATTTGATTTTAGGTACACATGCATTTTTTCCAGATATTCAATTCAATTTCATTTTTTTATTTCAGATCTCTCTTTATATATAGAGGTAAATTTAATTCGACCCCAAATTATTTGTATTTTTCTACTTTGCCCACTTAATTTCAAATTGTTCCCTCTTTACCCCATGAACTCTGCAGCTATTACATCTCGAACAATTATTTAAATCAGTTTTCTCTCAAAATTTCATCATTTTTAGTCAATATACAAATAGTATTAAATAATATTAAATTTTATCAATAAACGTAGGCTATGATATTATTTTCAGGAATCACAAAATAAAATAATCATAAAGGTTAAGGGGTAGATTTGGAAATTATAGAGTAAGTGCAATAATTTGCAAAGTTTATGAGGTAAAGTGGAACAATTCAAAGTTAAGTGGACAAGAAAATAATGTGTAGTTTGGTAGCAAATCAAATTTACCTTTTATATATATGCCACATTATTTAACTAACTAACTTTATTTATACGATAAAAAAATATTTTTATTCACGTAACGTGCAAGTATTGTATGGAATAAGAAAGAAACACTAGTATTACATAAGCATGTGAAATAAAAAATGTCACCTTCAATTCTATAGTTATATGACGGATCTAGGTGGTGCAAGTGGCCAGTGGGGCTGCTACCCCCAAAAATTTTCAATTTTCTTTTTTCTTCGTTAATTAGTAACTATCAGTCTATTTCCTCAAAAAAAGTAACTATCAGTCTATATTTATATATAATCTAAGGAATAAATACATCTGCCCCCAAAATTTTGAGGACTTTTTTTGTTTTTTTTTTTTGTAATTGTCAAGTTTCACTATGCTTTTGCGTTGCTCTCACACAAGTGTATGAGAGAGATAGATTATATAAAAAAAAAATTAGTCCAATTATTAAAATAGAGTTTTTTGGGTATAATTTCATAATTGGGCTTTCATTTTCTCTTACGTGTCTCAAATTGGGCTTTTTCTCATACAATGTGGAATTTCAGATTTTTTGTGGACGATGTCCCAATCAGAAGATACCCAAGAAAAAGTGATGACACATTTCCCATGAGGCCCATGTGGGTTTATGGATCAATATGGGATGCCTCTTCATGGGCCACCGAGAATGGAAAATACAAAGCTGACTACAATTACCAACCCTTTGTTGGCAAGTACAACAATTTCAAGATAAGTGGCTGCAACGCCAACGGCGCCGCCTCGTGCCGCCCCGCTTCCGGTTCACCATCCGACTCCAGCGGGCTGAGCCGCCAGCAGTACACGTCCATGGCATGGGTCCAGAGAAACTACAAGGTTTACGATTATTGTGGGGACCCACAACGCAACCATAAGCTCACACCCGAGTGTTAGGGCACGGGTTTTTCTATTCCAAACTGGGTATAATCCCGTGTTCCAAATGTCATCCATACATGCCAAGTGTATTGACAATATCATTAATTTATACTTGGCGTATATTTAAGACATTTGGAATACGAGATGAAACACACTTTGGAATGGATGATTCAGACTCAGTGTTAGGGTTAGCCACATGGCTTAGATACTTATATTTATAAATTATGCGTCGTATAATATTATTTTCATATGATTGGTTCGGAGCGTCTTGAGATGGGCCCACTTGCTGAAAAATAGATATGAAATTGTAGGTGAAGGCAAAGCATCCAAGCCTCCAAAAATTTGGATGTTTGATTGAATTGTGTGTTTAATTTGTTGAGTGAATATTTGAAAGTGAGGCGAGGGAAGAAAAAATGCCATCTTGTTTGTCGAAGGCAGTAGATGTGCCTCTCAATGTATACCTTTTCTTTATGCATTTCATAAATATACATTATACAATAAATGGGAAGTATTTATTGCAATTTTCAAACTAAATTTGAAGTTTTATTTGACCAATATATTGGATATGTTCCAAGCCAACAATGGCTTCAATTAACAGTCATAATTAAATGAAACTTAACAAATAATATAATTGGAGTGCATAAAAGAGAGATAAAGCATGGACATCGATAAATCCTTAGACCCAATTAACAGCAATATTTGATATTTTGTTGTTTGCCTTTCCATTAAGCCACACACTTTATCATTAGTTCAAGAATCCAGATTCCCAGTTCAAAAAAGCAGTTGTCATTTCATGGACAAAAGATGATTACAAAATCTAAAATTAAAATGAACAGATAAACAGCACAAACCAAGCTCCCTGCATCTGTTATCTTGAACCAGTAGCATCATCCATACCGTTGAGAAAGACATAACGTCCTCACGGATAGGGTTCGTCCTTTACTTTGAGAAAGACATCAGTTAGAACCTGTTTAGACTGCAAGGAAGCATTTAACAGCTTCACAGCCTAGCAGCAAAACAAAAATATTTACACTTTACATCAGTATGGAGTGGCCTGGAGAGCTCAACTAGCAATACAAAGAACCCTAAAAGGCTAAATTGCATAATTGGTCCACTAATTTATATCAAGTTGCACTTTGTCCACTATTTAGAGGTATGGTAAAATAGGACTTAACTACTAATTTACATGAGTCCAATTTTCTCGCCAATTGCTCCCAAATTTTGGAGATTTCAATCCGACCATGTGGAAATAAATAAATAAATCGATTTGCCGATGTCATTAAAAATGGTTGGAGGATTGAGATCATCAAATTTTGGGAGCAATTCCTGTTGATTTCATAGTTGTCGATAGAGATTGGACTCAATTTGCAACAAATGAGAAATTAGTGTTCTATTATCCACTAAATTAGTGGATGAAAATGCAACTCGATATAAGCTAGTAGATCAAATGTTCAACTTAGCGAACCGTGAAAAGTTAAACATTAAAAGGGAGTAAACAGGCTAAATTGCATATTTAGTCCATCAACTTATGCTTAGTTGCACTTTCATCTACTAATTAGGAGTGTGGCAAAATAGGACAATAACTTCTAATTTGTTGCACATTAAGCCCAATCTATGTCGGCAATAGTGAAATCAAGCAGAATTGGACCTAGATTTCGATTATTTCAACCCATCCATGTCGGGAAAAAATTCAATATGTCAATGTCATTAAAAATGGCCAGAGCGATTGAAATCCCAAATTTTACCACACCACTAAATTCATGGATGAAAATACAACTAGATATAAGCTAGTGGAGTAAATATGTAATTTATCTAAAGTAAATGATACCTCATTCTTGCCAAATTTCACCACTTTTTCCTCCAGTGCATTCAAGTCCTTAACATTAAATTTGTTGAGCAAAGTGATGCTTGAGATAGTAGACAATGGCATCACACCCAAATCATCCATAACCATATAAGTCACCATCCCCTTCACAAATCCACCTTCACTAGAACCTTGTTCCACTGCAGGAGGAGCTACATATGACACATTTGTGGTCATTTTCCCTTTGCAATGCGGACAAATTGTGCGAGGGTCATCGGAAATATATGAACCATATTGGTTACAAGTGCACCTATAAAATTTCTTTCAGTCGTCGGCGCATCATTAAGGGCCAGCACAGGAACATAACCAGTGACTGGGAGCACTGGATTCAGAAGGGTGTTTTTGGTCTGGTTTGGTTGTATGTAGGAATCGTTCAGATTTTCTATACTTTGAAACAAGTTTGCTAGTGAGCCCAGCATTGGTTGTTTAGTAAGAAGACTAATAACAGTACCCACTGGCAAAGAGAGAGCGTGAAAGAGGAAATCAACAAAATCTTTGCCAGCCTCAGCAAATAGCACTCTTTTGCCTTGGGTGTCAACCAAGAGCTTCAAACTTAATGTGGATTCTGCCATATTTGCCTGTTATTCTTGAAAAACCTGTAATTGGATTTCAATTCAGAATCTGTACATAATAGTGGAACCCACAAGAAGGAAAAACTGGCTATTTAAAAGGGAGTGATTGCTTGTGAAAATATTTTTTCCTCTTTCATTTTCCGGACGAATTTTTCATTGAACATTTAATTATGTGTGAAAGTAATCAAATAATTAATTCATTCATTCTCATTTTCATATTAGCAATAACATCAATTTATTATTTTAACAAAAAAAACCACATAAACTATTATTATTATATAATAATATCACAAATACACTATTTACTCTCTCTTATTTTTCAAATCATCAATCACTTCTAATCACTATTACACTAAAAAAAGACTATCACATCAACTATCATCGTCACATTTCATCTTATATCCAATAACACTCTCAAAAATCATTTTCATTTTTCAAAATATTTTTATTCAATATACTTCTTCAAATCAAGAGAAGGCACCAATTTTATTCCTGTTATTCAGTGTGCACGTTATGTTTTTTTCTTCTTTTTCCTTTCTCCCAAAAAATATAAATAGACGCGAAACAGAGGATGCAGATTACAGATTTTATTTCTTAAAATTGGATATGGAAAACGAAACAATAGATCAAGAGTAGGGAAAAAACGAGTTATTGAACGTAATGACAGCATGAAAATGGAGACATCCACAAATTATTCAAAGATATTTTTCATATCTCTAACATTTCTAAAAACACAATGCAAATAAAGAAACGGTTGCAAAAGAATAATTAATTTACCGGTGATACTTTAGTCGCCGCCCTGTGTAAGGCGTGAAGTGAAGAATTTTGGGCCGAGGAACTGAAATGTTAAGAGGAAAAATAAAATGAAGGAAATGGGGACCGGAGAAGGATAGCTTGCAACACTTCTTTTTTTATTCTTTCATTTTATTTTATTTTTTGTTGAAAGAATAGGCGGATTCACAAGTGAAAAGCGCGCGTATATCATTTTTAGGAACTCTTTTGTAAATTTGAAAGCGAAAGTATGTTAAGTTGAGTGTTCTATAATATATTAATATCTTTAAAAATGATTGAAGTAGAAATGGTTATATGTGCTTTAAATATTCTTTTTGGAGGAGTAATTGTAGGGATGTCAAGGGGCGGGGTGGGGCGGGGAATCAAATGGAGAAAAAACTTCCCCATCCCCGTGTAGAATTTGTAGTAAATAAGATATTTTATTAGTGCAAAAGTAGACACAAATATAGGTACACTACTAGGCAATTATTTGCCTTTATATCCTTTACACTATGCACTCAACTAGCACTCCACCAATCTATATAATACTCACACTATTTTTATCACTCACTTTTTTTTTCTTAATTGTTACTCACGTACACCACACACTTTACAAGATCATCACATATATATATATATATACTAACTAAGTCGGTGATGATCCATCTAGTATGTCGGTTTCTTTCTTCTTTTATTTTAGTTAATTAATTAATTCATTACCTAGATTCATCTAGCTTAATCTTACTTTGGAGACATATCATCATTTCCAGATTTTTCTAATAGTATGGCGGTGATGATTTTCAATTCTCCCCTTCAGCACCGACATTTTCACGAATTAAATTTTCTCGTCGAACCATTCCAAGACGTGTTCGAAATTCTTCGAACTTTGAGACGTTAAGCCCTTTTGTAAACACGTCGGCTATCTGTTATGTAGTGTTAATATGCTTCATCTCGATGTCTCCTTTAAGTATTTTTTCTCTGATGAAGTGATAGTGTACTTCGACATGTTTTGTTCTCGCGTGACATACTGGATTCTCTGCTATGCGAATAGCCGAATATCGATTATCACAATATAATTCTCTTTGCATAGTTAATTGGTTGGTGTAGATCTTTCAATAATTGCATCAACCATGTATTTTTTCTTGAAGCGACCATTCTTTCCGCCGCTTTCGATCTTCACCTCTGCTTTGTTGATAATGATCTTTTTGTAGGTTGTTTTTTGCTACACCATGAAATTGCGGTGACCCAAAGTGAAAACATATCCAAATAGTAGACCTTCTAAAGTATCTCGGCATCCAGCGTAGTCAGCGTCACAATATCCAACAACCTTGAAATTTCTACTCTTCAGTAGAAAAGTCCATAGTCAAGTTGTTCCTTTTATGTACCTTAGTACACGACGGACTAGTTCAAGATGTGGCTTTTTGGCTTTTCCATAAATCGACTTGTGATCCCTACTGCATATGCGATGTCGGGTCGTGTTAGCGTCAAATAGATTAGACTCCCCACGAGCTGTCTGTACATAGTTGCATTCTCCAATTCTTTGCCTTCTTCAGCACATAACTTGGCGTTTGCTTCGATTGGTGTTGATATCGGCTTGCAATCGATCATCCCGAATTTTTGTAGTAGATCTTTGGCATATTTTAGTTGGCATAGAAATAATCCATCACTTTTTTTCTTTAATTCGAGCCCCAAGAAATGTTTAAGTTCTCCGAGTTCTTTCATCTGGAACCTTACTAATAGATTCCTTCTGTTTTGTTGAATTTCTTCTTCATCATCTCCAGTGATGATGATATCATCCACATATAGCAGCACTATTGCAAGTTTCTCTTCTCGTGCTTTTATGAAAAGACTTGAATCTGCTGGTGCTACTGAGTACCCACCTTGAACTAAAAATTCAGCAATCTTACCATACCACACTCGTGGAGCCTGCTTCAATCCATATAGAGCCTTTTTCAGTTTGCACACATATTCAGGATTTTTCTTATCTTCAAACCCTGTAGGTTGCACCATGTATATCTCTTTGTCGAGTTCACCATGTAGAAATGCATTCTTTAGGTCCATTTGCCATAACTTCCATGACTTGCTAGCGGCTAATGCTATTAATACTCGTACTGTTGTGATTTTGGCCACTGGACTGAATGTCTCATCATAATCCAACCCATACTGTTGTGAAAATCCTCGTGCCACTAGTCGAGCCTTATATCTTTCTATTGATCCATCAGGACGTCTTTTTATTTTATACACCCATTTATTAGATATGGGTTTAACTCCATCCGATTTTGGTACCAAGTCCCATGTCTCATTTTGTCTTAGAGCCATGATCTCTTCGCTCATTGCTTTTCTCCATTCATTATTTTTAACTGCTTCTTCAAATATCTCAGGTTCTTTCTCACTTATATCTTCTTCTACCACTATATTGGCGTACCTGGGATTTGGCCTCCTTTGTCTACTAGACCTTCTTAATTGTGGTGAAGAGCTTGGATGATCTCCAACATCTTCTCGTGGTGCTTCAATCTCTTCTAATTGACTTGGCCTTGTTATTTCTGGTGTTGCTTCGTGTACTCCAGTTTTCCAAGGACTTTGGGTTGCTCTTGGGGAACCTTCAAGTTCTTGTTCTTTTTCAGTTTCATCATCACTCTTTTGTGTTTCTGGAAGTTTCACAAATTTCTCATGAAGTTGATCTTCAATTTTAGTTGAGTCTGGTAATTCCAATTTTTGCGGTGTCCACCAAGAGGATGTTTCATCAAATATCACATTGCGAGATGTGTAACACCGATTAGTAGTTGGGTCACAACATATCCATCCTTTTCTTTGACTATCATATCCACAAATATGCACTGATTGCCTTTTTGTCGAACTTGCGCGAGATGACTCAAAGACGAACACGCAATGAGACACATCCAAAAACTCAAGTGGCTCACGGTTGGTTTAGTTTTCCATAGTTTCTCGAATGGTGAGTTGAATCCACTTTGCTTGCGGTAGCCTATTGATTACATGTGTTGTTGTCTTCATACCTTCAGCCCAAAACCTTGCTGGTACATTTTTAGCGTGTATCATGCTTCGACACGTTTCTGTAAGGTGTCGATTTTTTCTTTCTGCTACCCCGTTCTGTTGTGGGGTGTTTGGACATGTCAGCTGATGATGTATCTTTTGGTCCTTCAAATATTGTGAGAATTCTCTCGATGTGTATTCTCTCCCGTTATCTGTGCGAAGACATTGTATCTTTTCTCCGATTTCTCTTTCAACATTTTCTTTAAAATCTTTAAATTTTGCAAATACCTCTGATTTTTCTTTTATAAAGAAAACCCAAACGTACCTCGAGAAGTCATCAATAAATGTCACCATATAGCGCATGCCTTGAATCGAAGGTTGCTTGACCAGTCCAAATACGGCGGAATGTACTGTATCTAATGGCTTCTTTGCTCTATAGCTTGATTCTTCAAATGGTAGCTAGTGTGCTTTACCATATTGACAGCCAGCACATATAGTGTCATCTCTGATCTCAAGTAGAGGAAGTCCCTTGAGCATTGATTTCTTCATCATCACCTTTTGCTTATGATAGCTTACATGCCCTAGCCTCACAAGTCTGCTGTTTCATTCTTCCGTGTCTTGTCTACATATGCAGACTCTGCTGACATGACGTAGATGGACTCTAACTTTCGACCTTCCATGATAGGTGTACCATTAATTTTGAGATTTTGATACACCTTTACATCTTTAGGTCCAAAGAGTACATAATTACCCGAGGTTGTCAATTGCGCCACTGATAGTAGATTTTTCTTCATACCTGGAACGTGATAGATTTTTCTTCATACCTGGAACGTGACTCGAACTGAATCGTGGTGTGATAATTGTCTTGCCAATATGAGCTATTGGCAATCTTGAGTTGTTAGCAGTCACCACCATTCGACCTCCCTTGTATTCGGTTGTATTCTGCAGCTTCTCCTTGTCTCCTGTCATATGATTGGAACATCCTGAATCAACGATCCAATCATTTTCATAGTCTATTAGTCCCTGGATGACTACTGCTAATGCTGGTTCTTCTCTTAGGCTTAATTCAACGATTTCCTCTTGAGCCTCTTCTATTATCGCCATGGATGCCTCAACATCCCACTCTTCTTCACTATTATAATTTTCTTGCCCGTTTGATGTTGCTATATTCCCTTCTGCGGAATTTTTCCTATACCAGCATTCTCTGGCATAGTGATTTGGTTTGCCACATACATAGCATGAGCCCTTCTTATTTCCTTTGACGTCGACCTTTCTTGTAACGGTTTTGTTCGACTCACTTTACTTGGACCTTTTTTCTTCTTTTCTTTTATATTCGTTCTTATATTTATTATTTTGTTGACGTGGTAGGCCTTTCTTTTTATAACTTAGTAAAGCTTCTTCTTCTTTCTTTAATGAATATCTGCCATTTGTCTGGTTAGAGCTTATTGGTCAGCCAATATACTTTCAAGGTTGACCAAAGAAGGTTGCTCGACCGACCTTTTGTATGGCGGCTATAATACCCCTAAACTCGGGTCTTAAGCCATGAATAATTATTCTTCTCATTTTAGCTTCTGGAACTTTGCTAGTGGAATCCAATTCAGAAATCTCGCGATAGAGAGTTCTTACCTTGTTGAAGTATTCACTTATGGTCATCTCCCCTTGTTTGAGTGATAGGAGCTCATTCTCAAGCAGTTGCAGTTTGAACTCATTCTTCTTGGAAAATAATGTCGCCAAGGTGTCCCATGCCTTCTTTGGAGTGCTTGCGTCCCTTATATGCTCCAACAATTCTTTGTTAATCATAGTTTTGAGTGCATACATAGCTTTACTGCCTTGATTTTCCATTTCCTCAAGGCTCCGGGTTCTTCTGGTGCCGTAACCTCATCTCCACCAATGACTTCCCACAGATCTTGTCCTTGGAGATAAGATTCCATGCACGTCTGACACGTAGTGTAGTTTTGATTATTGAGTTTCTCCATTCCACCTACCGCTTGTAGGTCTGTCATCGTGACTTGGATTACCTTTTTGTAACCAAGCAAGCTTCACTATGCTTCACAATCTTAGATTGCGCACGACTCCTCAGGACTCAATAATCTCCTCCTTAATTGACGATGAACCCACGTCTTACCCGACTTTTCCCAACCTGGCTCTGATACCACGTTGTAGAATTTGTAGTAAATAAGATATTTTATTAGTGCAAAAGTAGACATAAATATAGGTACACCACTAGGCAATTATTTGCCTTTATATCCTTTACACTATGCACTCAACTAGCACTCCACTAATCTATATAATACTCACACTATTTTTATCACTCACTTTTTTTTTCTTAATTGTTACTCACGTACACACACACACTTTACAAGATCATCACATATATATATATATACTAACTAAGTCGGTGATGATCCATCTAGTATGTTGGTTTCTTTCTTCTTTTATTTTAGTTAATTAATTAATTCATTATCTAGATTCATCTAGCTTAATCTTACTTTGGAGACATATCATCATTTCCAGATTTTTCTAATATTATGGGGGTGATGATTTTCACCGCCCTCATGAGGATCCCCGCCCCCGATTAATATTTGTTAATATTTTATAAATATTTTAAAAAAAATGCAAATTACCAAAAAATAAAAACTAGTAGCACCAACAACAAGTTTTTTCATAATAATACAAATTACATAAAATACTAAACAACATGTGTTACAAAAAATACAATGATTATCCTCAAAGCTTTCTCCGTATAAATATTAGCCAATATGTAGTGTCCACAACTCCACATTCATTCCTCAGAATTCCCATGCCATCTCTTTTCAATACTCTATAGCAATCTAGAAAAGTAAAAAACAATGATTATATTTCACAATACAAAAAATATAAGTAGTAACAAATAATTATTACCTCTTCATCATTATCACCATCAATATCCTCATAAAATGTACAACATTCAGAATGAGCCGTTGCACCACTATCTAAAAAGACAAAATAGTCATTAATGCAATTGAAAATTGAAGGAAACTGCATAATATGAGTGTGTGTGTGTGTGTATTATTTACATACCGTTTATTTCAGCCCATAGCCAATCTTGTGCACACATCAAAGCTTCTAGTGTGTCATGATGAAGTTTATTGCGATGTGGGCTTACATATCTCCCACTTGTGCTAAATGCCGACTCTGAAGCCACGGTAAAAACAGGAATTGCTAGAACATCTCTAGCAATTAGCTGCAAAGTAGGATACTTAAGTGTATTCTTCCACCAACTTAATATATCAAAATCAGTCCTAATTGGTATCACACACTCTTCCAAATAACAATCTAATTACATTACGATAGTATCATTATCGAATCAAGAACAAAAGCAGCGTCATAATTGCTCATTGGATCTATATCATCAAGACTAGTAGCGATGAATGTGAAGAACTTGTAGAAAAGTGATTATAACCACCATGTCCACTCATTTTCAATTTGGCTGAGTATTCAACTACCAAAGCATAACAAAGCTCTTGAATTCTTTGGATTTCCTTCTTTGCATCATCATCACCATAAAGAAGAGGAAAATAATAGTGCAATAATTTAAGCTTATACCATGAGTTACAGACCAATACTTGTCAAATTTTTCTAACACTTTTGTTGCCATAGCTTCAATATTAGGATGCCCACAAGTAATCCACCGCCTCAATGCCATTTTAATTTCACAAATTTTTGGAAAATATATATTGGCAGTTGGGTATTTAGTCCCTGAAAACATCTCAGTCACACTATTGAACAATTTAAGTTTATCACATATTTCTTTAGCCCTTTCCCAATCATCTTCTGTTGGAAGTGATTTATAAAGAGACTCTCGTTATTTCAATCGACTGAAGACATCTTTATAGCAAATAGCAACATGAAGCATTACATAGGTGGAGTTCCATCTAGTCTTACAATCTTAACTAACTTCTTAGTGAATTGGACTTTCAATTGACGAGTGGTCTCTTCAAATCTCTCACATCTTTTAGGAGTGGCTACCCAAAAAGCAACACTAGCACGAATTCGTTCAATACAATCACCAATAATTTCTAAACCATCCTTCACAATCAAATTCAAAATATGAGCACAACACCGCATATGCAACAATGACCCTTCTAACCATAGTGACTTTACATCCACTTTGTTCAAAATAGAATTAATCACTACATCATTAGTTGTACAATTATCTACTGTTAATGTAGATAATTTCTGATCAAGATTTCAATCCAACAAACAATCAACAAGCACTTCACTAATAACTTCAGATGTGTGTGGACATGGCACATAGATAAACCTAAAATTAAATATTAATCACAAGTTAAAATGTAATTCAAATGTCTAAAGGTAACTAGATTATATAAATCATTCAAATATATATATATATATATATATACCTGACAATTCGACTTTGGAGCTTCCACGAATCATCAATAAAATGAGTTGTAATGGCCATAAATCCTTTCTTTTGATTGCTTGTCGTCCACATGTCTGTTGTGATGGCAATTCTACTTGTATTTCTATCGAGCAACTTCATTGTCTTTGTCCTTTCATATTCATAGATTTTCAGTATGTCACTTTTTATTGTATTTCGTGAAACCATTTTGAATAGTTGTTGAAGAGAACTTACAAACCTTCGAAATCCAAAATGTTCCACCATATTCAATGCGTACTCGTGTAAGATAATCATTGTCGTTATTTCTTCTCTTGCAACTTCTCCATCAAAAGTATAAGTCCCAATAGAAACTTTATGTAACGCCCCGATTTTACAAGATAAAAATAGTCCGATTTTTATGGAGAACGTTACTATAAAACACGAGTTTTAACAAAATAACTTAATAAAACTTAAGAATTTAACTAAAGATAAATACCAGTCACATTATAATTTAAATATTATCAAAATATTCCAAGACATAAAAATAAAAATTATTCAAATTCCAAAGTTAAATTTGGTCTTCATCCATCACTGACGTATCTTCAGTCCGACTCCTTAATCTGAAAAATTATAAAAATGAAGGGGTGAGCTTCCACTTGCTCAGTAGGGACCAACTTTTGTCATTACATAATAAATCATACAAGCATAAATATTTATAATAAAATATGTAATTCCTCTGTAAGTTTCCTCTGTAATTTCCTCTGACTGACCAGTTAATAATTTTAGTACGGCGGGCTTAACCCGAGGATACTTTTGATCCCGGACCTATTTACGGCCCCTGACTAGTTCCTATGTATATCATATATAAATGAAAAATACTCGCGTGAAACATTATATAAAGACAAGAATTAAAATCTCTACCTCAACTGAATTTTGTTATTCCTCGTAGAATATAAAAGTGATTATTCTAATTCTCGTGATTCTCGATTCCTACATATATAATAAAATTATAATTAATAAAATTATTTAAGAAAATTTTGGATGGGTTAAAATAGAATTGAAATATTAAAAAAAAATTAGAATTTTGGGTTTAGGCAGAAAAACTAATAATAGATTTTCACACCCCAAATTAAACCCAGGCCCAATATTTAAAAAAAACAAACAAACAAACAAAACCAAGCCCAATAAAACACTATCCCCTCAACCTATTTTCTCTGCAACCTTACGCCACCACCACCCTCCCAATTCTTTCTTATTTTTTTCTATTCACACTCCCCTGTTTTACGTTTCTGCTTCTTTTTTCTTTTTCTTTTTTTCTTTCTTTCTTCACCTCTCACCCTCAACGCACACCCCAACCTTCTCCACACCGTCGAGCAGACGATGAAGCCCGACACCGGAGAGTGATCGGCGGTGCTCACCGGCAGCGGGTGGTGTACGACTCCAGCCACTCCTTTTCTTTTCCCACTATTTCTTTTTCTTTCTATATATTATGGCTGAAATGATTTTTGGTTTTTAAATTGGGTGTTTTCTGGCAATGGAGGAAAAAGATGAAACAGAAATTTATTTTTAAAGAACATTACCTGCAAAATCAGAGCTCTGTTGAAAACTTTGATGATGAAATGTTTGATATATATACTGACAGTAGGTTGTGAGGATTGATGATGGAATTTAAGAAATCTTACGTTAAAACGGCTGCCTCTCCATCTCTTTTCATTAAAACTGAGAACTTTTCATCTCTTTTTATTAAATCTAAATCATTATATATTCATAACTGATGTTTAGCATTTACCATGATTATTTATTGATAAAAATAATATTAATAATAATAAAAAAAAATAATCAAGAGTTAAAAACCCTAAATTGAATCTGCCTTGATTTCAAAATTAGGAATTTGAATCCCTAATTGAATCTAATTGTAAACCCTAATTGTAATTTTACCCCTAATTTTGTGGATATTACACTTTCCCCGTGGAATCTGTCTTGGCTTTCAAAAATGTTTGTTTTATACTATTCGTTTGTCTCAATGGACAAGTTTTAAAATGGTCATGCAAATGACTTGTCCCATTCTTTGTTTCTCCTCCGAGTTTTTTATAACAATAGTTGCATATCGCCTTCCATTTATCATCTATCTTTTGTCTCTTGAAATGGTTCCACACAACAGATGTCAAACCCCTTTTTTGCCTAATGTCAAAACTTCATCACTTTCTTCCGAGCAATGTATTTGATTTGAGTCCGTTGGTGTTGGAGTATCATATCTAGACATGTTTGATTCACTTGGTAACTGAGAACTATTTGCCACTAATTGGGGGCTATCAACAAATTGTTGAGAACTTGTTGGTGAAAGATAACATATAGAGTTTTGTGTATGAGCTCCAGAGGATGCCATTTTTTACCTGTCATTAGCAAGTAACAAGAATTAGTAGTATTATGCCTATTTTTGCTTTATATATAATGAAATTATCACACTTTAAATTGATTTTTGTTTTAATATATGAAGTTCCAACTGTTTTTAAGTTTAAAAATAGCTTTTTATTCCAGTTTTCTTTTGTTAGTGAAACTCCAAGCTCTGTCTGTCACTCTGTTGGAAGTGATTTATAAAGAGGCTCTCGTTGTTTCAATCGACTGAAGACATCTTTATAGCAAATAGCAACATGAAGCATTGCATAGGTGGAGTTCCATCTAGTCTTACAATCTAAGACTAACTTCTTAGTGAATTGGACTTTCAATTGACGAACGGTCTCTTCAAATCTCTCACATCTTTTAGGAGTGGCTACCCAAAAAAAAGACTAAAGACGAATTGCTCAATACAATCACCAATAATTTCTAAACCATCCTTCACAATCAAATTCAAAATATGAGCACAACACCGCATATGCAACAATGACCCTTCTAACCATAGTGACTTTACATCCACTTTGTTCAAAATAGAATTAATCACTGCATCATTAGTTGTACAATTATCTACTGTTAGTGTAGATAATTTCTGATCAAGATTCCAATCCGTCAAACAATCAACAAGCACTTCACTAATAGTTTCAAATGTGTGTGGACATGGCACATAGATAAACCTAAAATTAAATATTAATCACAAGTTAAAATGTAATTCAAATGTCTAAAGGTAACTAGATTATATAAATCATTCATATATATATATATATATATACCTGACAATTCGACTTTGGAGCTTCCACGAATCATCAATAAAATGAGTTGTAATGGCCATAAATCCTTTCTTTTAATTGCTTGCCGTCCACATGTCTGTTGTGATGGCAATTCTACTTGTATTTCTATCGAGCAACTTCATTGTCTTTGTCCTTTCATATTCATAGATTTTCAGTATGTCACTTTTTATTGTATTTCGTGAAATCACTTTGAATAGTGGTTGAAGAGAACTTACAAACCTTCAAAATCCAAAACGTTCCACCATATTCAATGGGTACTCGTGTAAGATAATCATTGTCGCCATTTCTTTTCTTGCAACTTCTCCATCAAAAGTATAAGTCCCAATAGAAACTTTCCCCGTGGAATCTGTCTCGGCTTTCAAAAATGTTTGTTTTATACTATTCGTTTGTCTCAATGGACAAATTTTAAAATGGTCATGCAAATGACTTGTCCCATTCTTTGTTTCTCCTCCGAGTTTTTTATTACAATAGTTGCATATCGCCTTCCATTTATCATCTATCTTTTGTCTCTTGAAATGGTTCCACACAACAGATGTCAAACCCCTTTTTTTTTGCCTAATGTCAATACTTCATCGCTTTCTTCCGAGCAATGTATTTGATTTGAGTCCGTTGGTGTTGTAGTATCATCTCTAGACATGTTTGATTCACTTGGCAACTGAGAACTATTTATCACTAATTGAGGGCTATCAACAAATTGTTGAGAACTTGTTGGTGAAAGATGACATATAGAGTTTTGTGTATGAGATCCAGAGGATGCCATTTTTTACATGTCATTAGCAAGTAACAATAACTAGTAGTATTATGCGTATTTTTGCTTTATATATAATAAAATTATCACACTTTAAATTGATTTTTGTTTTAATATATGAAGTTCCTCTACCACCCCAGTATATCCGGGATGGATTTCAAAAAGAAAAAAAGATTTTATTAATTTACCAAAAATTAATACAACACCTTGAGGATTACCACAACCCTCTTACACCACCTTGAGGATTACCACAACCCTCTTACAACACCTTTAAAGATTACCACAACCTTCAAACACCTATCACCTAGATCACCCAAGTGTATTCTTACCACAAGAATACTCACAAGGATGTCTTGTGTTGAATGATCACCAAAATCAAGATTACAACTCAATAATAATTGATACAATATGAGTACAAGTGTAATCAAGAATTGAAAGCCTAGACCTCAAATTTGTGCAAGTGAAAGTGCTGAGGCTAATACAACAAGATATATGAAAATGTTTGCTTGATTGCTCTTTGCTTGTATATAGTGTTGTGTCTTGTTGCTTGAATGAAGTCTCTATTTATAGGAGAGGTCTTGGCTTTGAATTCCAGACATAGGCTCCTCCTTGGGGAGTGATTTGCTGCAAAAGAAACCATTTAAAATCATCAAAATAGTCTGTTAGAAATCAATCCCACAAAATAGGGAAAAATTGTCCGCAAATGCAACGGATAGTTTTTTGATAAACAAAGAGTGCGGCGACTTGGTCGCAGAGATAAGATTGAAATTGAATTCTCGCTATTTTTACACGGGGTGACCGGTCGGAGGGGGTGCGACCGATCGCCCTTGACTATGACCGGTTGGGGTTGATAAAAAAAAAATGTAGAAGATCGAACCAAAAGAGGAACTCCTGTGTACTGGGCCGCCTGCGGGTCGACTCTGGTCGCCCTCCCTCAATTTTTTCAGTGTCCCTTTTTCTCGTTTCAAAACTCAACTCAGTACGGGTTGCCCTATAGGCGACCGGTCGAACTGAAACAAATGTGTTGTCCAATTTTTTTATCGAAAATATACTCCAAAAATACTCCGAAAAATAGTAAAAACATTTTAAGTTGATCTAATTATTTAGACAACATTTAGGGACATTGTTTTGGTTTAAAAACTCATTTGAACAAAATCGAACAAAATCATCAAAATCATGATAAAAACATTTATCTAACAAACTCCCCCTTTTTGATGATTACAAACCAAAACAATTTTTTCGAGGACGATTTTGAAAATGAATAAATTTTCCAGTTTTACGAGTGAACTATCCGTTAAAAACATTCCATACAAAGCTCCCCCTATCTATGAGCATATCAATAAGAGATTTTGCAAAAGCTATAACAAGCTTATATAAGATGCATATAAACATCATAAGCTAAGAAGCTCCCCCTGTCAAAATACTTATAATCTTTTGCAATTGAGTCCATAATATAAGCCGTGGACTAGGTATACTTGGCTTAAGGAAGCCGTAGCTTATAACTTTTATTACGAGCTTTTATTAGCTTCTTTTAGCTAACGAGCCAATATCTTGTTTTTCCCCCTTTAGTATCATCAAAAAGAATATTAGGATGATAAAAACATCATATAGTTACATCAAAGTGCGCCAAAGTGACGGTTTATCAACCATTGAGCAATTTACGCTTAAAACCCAAGGAAAATGGGAGAAATATATCATGAAGAGTTCATACGCTCGTTTTATTTGCCAAAACATGATCTCAATAAGTTTGTAAGACTTTTGGTGGCAAAAGAATCATGTAGAAGTTGAAATATTCATTGTGACATTTTATCGAACACCTTGTGGGCGTAAAAATTAAAAGAAGTTGTATAGAGCCCTTGTAAATGATTCAAGCCAAAAATTTACATCACCAATTCAAATCAAACATCATACAATACAACATAATAACTAAGCTCATCAAGATCATGTGCAAAATATATCAAGAAATATACAAGAAAGTCATAAACTCAAGGGTTCAACCCAATTGAGCAAAGGAAGGAAAATTCTTACCATTTGATCGGAAAAGATGAGCTATGATGATGGTAAACATGCTATATAAGGTCCAAGTTGTGAATTGATTGCATGAAAACAAATTTTGAGTGAAATTTGTGTGAATTTGGCAAAGGGGACGAAAAATGGCAAAAAGAAGTTAAAATAACGAATGTCAAGACAGAACGGTTTTAATCCAATTTTGGCTTAGGCGATCGGGTCGTGGTTGAGGGCGACGGGTCGGCGTTGAGGGCGACGGTTGCCCTCAACCCTTTCGATACCCACCTGTCTTGTCAAATTTATCAAAATCTGATTTTTCAACCAAAAATCCGATTTTTCGCCCCTAAGTTTCAAAAACGTGCAAAATGTAAACGTAAACCTCATTCAATATGAATTATGCCTAACCGAGCTCGTATTGACGCAAAAGTCTCGGAAGATAGCAGTTTTGTAAAAATGTCCGCTAATTGATCTTGAGATGGTACAAAAGATATCTCAATTTTTTGTTTAGAAACACAATCCCTTAGAAAATGATGTCGAATCTCAATATGCGGTTATGATGAACCGGATTTTGAGCAATATTTATAGCGGATATATTGTCACAAAAGATAGGTACATTTTCAAAAGAGCATTTGTAATCCGCTAAGGTTTGTTTCATCCAAAGAAGTTGAGTACAACAAAAAGCTGCGAAAATATATTCGACTTCGGCCGTTGAAAGAGAAAAACAGTTTTGCTTCTTTGAAAACCAAGAAACTAAGCAATCGCCTAAAAATTGACATGATCCAGAAGTACTTTTCCGATCATCAATATTTCCCGCATAATCCGAATCACTATAACCTTTAAGAGAAAAATTTTCATTCTTTGGATAGAATAAACCATATTGAATGGTGCCTTTCAAATATCGAAAAATCCTTTTAACGGCACTCATATGAGATTCTTTGGGATTGCTTTGAAAACGATCACATAGGCATACGGCATGAAGAATGTCCGGTCTACTAGCGGTTAAATAAAGTAAACTACCAATCATACCTCGATACTTTGATTCATCCACGGACTTGCCTTTTTCATCTTTGTCAATTTTGACATTTGTTGCCATGGGAGTCGAGACGGTTCTTCCTTCTTCAATGCGTAACTTTTTCAAAAGTTCTTTTGTATATTTTGATTGCGAAATGTATATGCCTTCTTGACATTGCTTAATTTGTAGTCCAAGAAAGAAGTTGAGCTCCCCCATCATACTCATTTCAAATTCTACTTGCATCAATTTAGAGAATTTCTTGCATAAAGAATCATTAGTAGCACCAAAGATAATATCATCAACATAAATTTGCACAAGTAAGCAATCTTGCCCTTTTTCAAAAACAAAGAGAGTTGTATCAACTTTACCCCTTATAAAACCATTTTGCAAAAGAAAAGAGCTAAGTCTATCGTACCATGCACGGGGTGCTTGCTTTAAAACATACAAGGCCTTTTTAAGTTTATAAACATCATTAGGCCTAGAAAAATTTTCAAATCCCGGAGGTTGTTTTACATAGACTTCTTCTTGAATAATACCATTTAAGAAAGCGGATTTAACATCCATTTGGTAAAGTTTGAAATTCTTAAAACAAGAATAGGCAAGTAAAATACGAATAGCTTCTAAACGTGCTACGGGTGCAAAAGTTTCATCATAGTCAATACCTTCTTCTTGACAATACCCTTGAGTTACTAACCTTGCCTTATTTCGAACAATGTTGCCTTGATCATCAAGTTTATTCCGGAATACCCATTTTGTACCAATAATAGTTTGAGATGGAGGACAAGGTACCAATTCCCATACATCATTTCTTTAAAATTGATTTAACTCCTATTGCATCTCTAAGAACCAATCCTCATCCTCAATAGCCTCCTTAGCATTTTTAGGCTCCTTTTGAGAAATAAGAGCTTTCTTGGCAAATTTTCTCCGGGTCATCAATTTGTCAAGGGGATCACCAATAATAAGATCTTTTGGGTGATCTCCCTTAAATTTCAATGCAACGGGAAGATCTGAGGTATCACCTCTATCTTCTTGAGGACCATTTGAAGTGGAAGGTTGATCATTTGATGTAGACGGTTGATCATCAACTTGAACAATTGGTTCAATAATATCCTCTTTATCACTTTCATCATTGGGTATTCTTTCAACACCCGAAGCTTCATTGAATTAGACATGGATGGATTCTTCAACAACTCCACTAGTCTTATTGTAAACCCGATATGCTTTGCTTTTTGTTGAATATCCCATAAATATCCTTTCATCGGCCTTAAGATCAAGTTTGTCCAATTGATCCTTGGTATTCAAAATAAAGCATTTACAACCAAATATCTTGAAATAACTAATATTTGGAGTTCTACCTTTCCAAAGCTCATATGGAGTTTTATTCATTTTAGGACGAATAAAAACCCGATTAATAACATAGCAAGCGATACTTACGACTTTGGCCCAAAAATATTTTGGAAGTGAAAATTCATTGAGCATGGACTGACTCATCTCTTGTAGTGTCCGATTTTTCCTTTCGGCTACTCCATTTTGTTGAGGTGTCCTTGGAGCCGAAAAATTATGAGCATATCCTTTGGTTTCACAAAAAACTCTAAATTCACCATCAAATTCTCCACCTCGATCACTTCGAATAGACATAATAGTGTCTTCCTTTTCATTCTCAATAAGTCTACACAACTTAACAAACTCATTAACAACATCGCTTTTATTGGTAAGAAAAAGAGCCCAAGTATATCTAGAAAAATCATCGACAATAACGAAAGTGTAATGTTTTCCACTTAGACTTGCCGTACTGATATCCCCATACAAATCAAGGTGAAGCAATTGTAGGGGTTTGGTTGTGGAAATTTTATTTTTGGGCCTAAAACTACTTTTAACTAATTTGTTCTTTTGACAAGTGTCACATAAGCCAAGATTTTCAAAATTCAATTTGGGTAGTCCTTTCACATGTTGGTTTTTGTAAATATTTTTCAAATTCTTGTATCCAACATGTCCAAGTCGCCTATGCCATAAACTAGTTAAATCATTATTGGCGACTAAACAAGAAACATTTTGACTAACCAAATCACTTGTACAAATTTTGTAATGATTGCCTTTTCTATTTGCTTCACAAATAATTTCACCATTTTTAAGTATAAGGCATTTTTCTTTATTGAAGGAAACATCATAATTTGAATCACAAAGTTGGCTAACACTTATCAAGTTAAACTTAAGCCCTTCTACTAAAAGAACATTACTAAGAGAGAAAGAAGAGTTACCAATTTCTCCATTTCCAAGAATTCTTCCTTTGCCATTGCCGAACATGACCATACCCTCTTCTTGGAGCTTGATGTTGGTAAAAAGTTATATCCTCTAGGTCATATGGCGTGAACATCCGCTGTCCACGAGCCATTTTGAATCTTCCATTGTTGTTATAGCCCTATTTCCTACAAAAGAATTTCTTTTAGGTACCCTATAATTTTGGGATCCATGGGGGTTAGTCTTGAGACCTTTGGGTCTCCAAACATGTCTAGAGCTATTTCTCAATTTGCAATTATTAACATAATGTCCAACTTTACCACAATAAAAACAAGTAGGAGTATTAGAATTACTAGCACGTACAAAAGTCGGACCTTGGTTATTTTTCTTAAAAACATTTTGAAATGGCTTATAACCAAGTCCCAATTTGGAATGCTCACCTCTTTGTGCATCTAAAATTTTTGTCACTTTATCCGTGCTTATGTTGAAACGATGCACATCATTTTTTAAACATTCAATATCTTTTGTGAGCAATTCCTTTTCGATTTCAAGAGAGTGAACTCTAGTAAGAGTAAGAGTATGAGCTTTGTCTAGAGATTCATAAGAGGTAAATAATTTTTCTTTTTCAACCTTAAGCTCCTTATGCTCCTTTTTCAAATTTTTGTATTTAACAATTAAATTTTAAAACTCAATTTGCAATTCATCAAAATCACATTGCAAGTCATCAACTATGGAGGAAGTAGACGAATTAGAGTGTACCTCATTATTCTCATCGTCTATGGCCATGAGACCATGTTCGGTTTCTCCTTCCTCGTCGGTTGTTTCGAGTAGTTCATCCCACGTTTTGACATCCGCATTTAGAGCCTTCTTTTTCGTGAAAGGCTTCCTTTTCTATTGCTCCTCTTCATCGAGCTTTGGGCAATCGGCAATGAAGTGCCCGGGTTTTCCGCATTTAAAGCAAGCATTATCTCTTGGTTTTCTTGCTTTATTTTTATTCATAAATTTTGCAAATTTTCTAACAAGTCGGTTGTCTCTCATCATCATCATCATTATCATAGTATACATTATTAGAAGAAGAAGCAAGACCTTTAGGAATAATTTGCATACCCGATTGATTTATGGATGGTTTGGAATTTTTCCTCTCCTTGAGATAGACTTCATAAATGAGGAGATTTCCAATAAGCTAGTCAAACTTGAGTGTCTCAAGGTTTTGTGCCTCCATGATTGCCGTTACTTTTTCGGACCATGAGCCGGGAAGAGCATTCAATACCTTAGTCACCTTGTCTTCTTCGGAGATGATTTTACCGAGGGCCACAAGAGGATTGACAATATTGTCAAGTCTTTCCACCATCTTGGAGATGCTTTCACCATCATGCATGTTAAAGTTTTCAAAGTCTTTAACAAGCATGGTCTTTCTTGCTTGCTTGACCTTCTTGGTCCCTTCATAGATTGTCTACAATTTTTCCCAAACCTCATGTGCCGACCTTATGCCTCTTATGCGATTGTACTCGGTGGCGGTAAGAGAGCAATGCAAAATATTTAAGGCCTTACCGTTTAGAGAAAAAGCCTTTTTGTCGTTTTCATCGAACTCCTTGAAAGGTTTAGGAGTCGAGGTGCCATTCTCCGATTTCTTGGTTGGTTGATCAACTCCTTCAATGACCACATCCCAAATGTCAAACCCGCACCCTTGTAGGAAGCACTCCATACGGTCTTTCCAAAATGCGTAGTTGTTGGCGTCGAATAGTGGTGGCTTGTTGGTGGAGGCGCCGGGTAATGAGAAGAGCATCATTTGTAGCCATGGATCTTCCTCTTTACTCGGAACGAGCTAGCCAAAGAGTTTGGCTTTGATACCACTTGTTAGTCCAAGTGGCTACGATAATCTAGAGGGGGTGAATAGATTATCTCGGTTTTTCGATTTTACCCTCTTTTTGAAAAACTCAAGCAAAGATGAAATGCTAAGTGCGGAAATTAAACAAAGACACTTCGATTTATAGAGGTTCAACCCACCAGGGCCTAATCCCCTACCACCCCAAAGATATCAGGGATGGATTTCAAAAAAAGAAAAAGATTTTATTAATTTATCAAAAATTAATACAACACCTTGAGGATTACCACAACCCTCTTACACCACCTTGAGGATTACCACAACCCTCTTACAACACCTTTGAAGATTGCCACAACCTTCAAACACCTATCACCTAGATCGCCCAAGTGTATTCTTACCACAAGAATACTCACAAGGATGTCTTGTGTTGGATGATGACAAAAATCAAGATTACAACTCAATAATGATTGATACAATATGAGTACAAGTGTAATCAAGAATTGAAAGCCTAGACCTCAAATTTGTGCAAGTGAAAGTGCTAAGGCTAATACAACAAGATATATGAAAGTGTTGTGTCTTGCTGCTTGAATGAAGCCTCTATTTATAGGAGAGGTCTTGGCTTTGAATTCCGTGACAGCTCCTCCTCGGGGAGTGATTTCTTTGCAAAAGAAACCATTTAAAATCATCAAAATTTGTTAGAAATCAATCCCACAAAATAGGGAAAAGTTGTCTCAAAATGCAATGAGATAGTTTCTTCGATAAAAATGGGGTGCGACCGGTCGTGACAGAGATAAGATTGAAATTGAATTTCTGCTATTTTTACAGGGGTGACCGGTCGGAGAGGTGCGGACGGCCGCGCCTTGACTATGACCGGTTGGGGTTGATAAAAAAAACAGAAGATCGAACCAAAAGAGGAACTCCTGTGTACAGTCGACCGGCCGCTCTCCCTCAATTTTTCTACGCCCCTTTTTCTGTTTCAAAACTCAACTCAGGTACAAATGTGTTGTCCAATTTTTTATCGAAAATATACTCCAAAAAATACTCCAAAAAATAGTAAAAATATTTTAAGTTGATCGGAATTATTTAGACAACATTTAGGGACATTGTTTTGGTTTAAAAACTCATTTGAACAAAATCGAACAAAATCATCAAAATCATGATAAAAACATTTATCTAACAGTTCCAACTGTTTTTAAGTTTAAAAATAGCTTTTTATTCCAGTTTTCTTTTGTTAGAAAAACTCCAAGCTCTGTCTCTCACTCTATGACTCTACTGTTATTGTAGTAGTCTATCATGTGAGATACTAACTATCAAAATTAGCACAACTGTGATATTGTAAGCTTCAAAAGAGTCGGACATATTTGGCTCGATCCATTAGGTCCGAAATCTTAGATCGGCCTGATCAACCTGACTTTTTATGTATATTTACATGGGTTGGGTCGGGCTTGAACCTCAGAAATGGTAGTTCGATGGAATTCGACAATGCCATGACCGATCTGATTTCCTCTTTGGCCCAACGAACTAGAATTGGGTTGGGTTGGACCGGCTCTAGAGATAACAATGGCAACAGGAATATTTTAATAGCGGGAAACTTTTTTAGCCGTTTGACCCAAGTCAGTTATTATCTTAGTTATTATTTTTCGAAAACATCCTTTAATTTTTAACCATTTTCGTAGGCATTTTTCCATCACCCTTCATTTCTCTCCATTTGGGAAGGGGAAAGAAGACTATGGTATCCATTTATCGACATCATCACAATTCTAGTTAAGAGTTACGGATTTTTTTTTCGAACGATAGTATTTTTAAGAGTTACGGATTAGGCAACAAGATAAAGCAAGAGAGTTTTTCTTTCCATCGCACCCTCTCTTGTACTGCCATAACCACCCCTAAGCCGACAAAGAAAAAATAGAGATGTATAATCTTTTTTTGGTACCAAGAAACCATTTCTCGGTAACAATAACTCATTTTCGAGATGGGTAAATCATTTCTTAGTACCAATAAACCATTTCTCGTTACCAAGAAACTATATCTCGGTATGTTTGTTTGAAGATGCATACCTAACATTGTAAGCTTCACTCCACTGTAAATTATGTTAGTCCAAATAGCAACGAGAATCTAGAGAAAGGTGAATACATTTTTACCGATTTTCTAATTTTTCTTCTCTTTTTCGGATAAAGGATGATGAATCTTAATCACAGAAATATAAGTGCAATAAATCAAAATAGACACGATGATCTATAGTGGTTCAACTCACCTAGAGGTTAATCCACTACCACCCGATTCCTCGAGTGGATTTGCTACCAACTAGTTTTATTGATGAAAAAATTGTTACAACTTTAAAGAGAACCAAACTTTTCCAATAACATATAGAGAGAGCACCAAACATTTCCAACAAAAATGAAGAGCATTAAACTCTTCGACACCTAGTCTAATCAATCAATTGTATTCTTACCAAAAGAACAGTTAACAAGTATGTCTTGTTTTTGATGATATTGATCAATCAAGATTATACCTCAAATGAATTTATACAACTTTAAAAGTGCAAGTGTAATCAAGAAAGAAAGTCTAATAGGCAAGATGTGAAAGTGCAAAACTTAGGCTATTATAACAAGAATGTGAAAGTGAAAGTTTGAGAGAACTTTGTTGGTTATCTTGTTATGTTGTAGAATTGTGTGTTATCTTGATTCTTCAAAATCTCCAACTATTTATATAGGAGCTTCAAGATTTGATTTCCAATACAGGCTCATCCAATTTGAAATTTGTCTGCAAAAGAATGATCAAAAGATCTAGAAAAATAGTAAAGAAATGTTAAAGTTAACTTTGCTGATAAGTGTTGGTGCAAAAGATAGAATTTGTTGTCAAATTGCTTATAGCAATCAGTCACTATATATAAAATTTGTAAGTTTAAACTGTTGGATCAAGAATTGACATGGTTACTGTTAAGAGCGACCAATTTCTATGTATAGTGAACGGTCGTTGTACCATGGGGATCGACAATCGTGGATAGAGACCGATTGATATTAAAACAGAGAAAAAAACCAATTTTGAAATCAAAAGCAGGTATCGGTCACCCTCTATAGCGACCGGTCGTTGTCCCTTCAGAGATGTTCTATGTTTTTCAAAATTTTGAAGCATTTTTAGGTACTAGTAGCCCTATATAGCGATCAATCGCTGTCAATACAATGACTTCTTTGTTATTGAAAAACTTTGTAAGACTTTTATGTATCGATTACTATCTATAGCAATCGATCGGCCTTAATATAGAGAGTTTTTCGAATTTTAACAAAAATAGATTTCAATTAATACTTCATAAAAAGTCGATTAAAATGATGAAAATATTAGAAGTATATTAAATAGTATTTTGAAAGCATTTGATAATTTTTTTTGATTTATAAATCGAATATGTGAAGTCATCAAAATCAAAAATAACTTTATTCTAACAAATTCATCTCTCAATTTGTTTGTTCACACCAATTCCTTTATGAGGGAAATAACATTTTTTACTCACTCGGGGAAGACTATTTCCATTCTTCTGATGTTTACCAAACAGATTATGAAAGCCTCATCTTTCATGGCTATTCACGTATCAGAAGTCATAACTCGACAGACGATAAATTTGCAGAGAATTGAAGTGATAAAGGATAGATTTGATAAACAATGATCGCAAAACTTGTGGGAAAACTTTGAGAGAGAGAGAGAGAGAGAGAGAGAGAGAGAGAGAGAGAGAGAGAGAGAAATATATAATATTGTCTGAAATTTTAGAATGATAGTCACCAAAGAATACAAAAAGATATTTTAACCAGTGGCGGATCCAGGATTTTTGAAATGGGGGTACGATAAATTTAAAAAAAAAATGTGCATATAAATATTGTATAATATTTAAAGTCATAGAACAAAATGCTGTTTAAAATTTAGTAAAAGTTGATCATGTAACTATACGTGGAAAATTAATTCACATATATAAAAGAAATAATTAGAATAATTAAGAAAATAAGAGACAACAAAACACAGTTTTGGTAATATTATTGATATTATTAGATTTTTTTTTGATATTTTTAGTTTTGTAGGTTTTGACTTTTGCCATGGTTTATTTATTCTAGCTTTTAAGTCAATCTTTTAATTTTTGAAATTTTATTGTGGGGATTTGTATTATTTTATTTGGATTTTTTAATTCTTTTTCTAAAAATAGGGGTACAAATTTATTATTAATTTTTTTTTTACTAAAAAAATATTGTTGGATTTTTTAATTACTGTACCCCCAATTTAGCATGTAGATCCGCCACTGATTTTAACTGTTATTTTTTTAATCAAAATGACAAAAAAAAACATGATTAGTTTTTATTTTTAGAAACATAAAGATTAATCATCCACTCTCAGAATATCTCGTCGAAGCCTTAATTATTAATATATTATATATACATAGGGGAGGATCCAATGAGATAATATTTTATGGTGAGACAATGTGAACTGATCTCAACCTTCTCCCGAGTTCTCCTATATACATCAAATGCTAGAATTAATATAGGATAATTATACATTAACCAATTAATTAAATCCCCAATAAGAGTAAAATTGTCAAACAAAACATGGGGGACCGTCCAATATGGAATCAATTACTTGGAGAGAGAGAGAGAATCACACTCCTTAACATGTGAGGACCGTGTATGTGCTCTGCAATGATTATATATACTGTATATTTAACATATATTTACTACATATTTAACACTATTATATTATATATTTAACATATATGTACTGTAAATTATCACTTTATATATATTGTGTTTGTACTTATATATATAAAAATAAGTACAAGCACAATATATATCAAATGATAAATAAAAATATATTTGTCTCCCTCTATAAAACTCTCTTATTTAATCCTAGCCCTCTCTTTTCAGTTTTCTCCTTCACTCGTTTTTTCTCAAGAATGCGAAAATAAATTTTTTTATTTTTGTTATTTTGTATTTATTTGTTTCCTTTTTATTCCAATTTTAAGTCTCATTCATAGGAGTTTGTGTCACTTAATAAATGGAGTTTAATTGTCCACTTAACAAGTAGTGTTCTGTCTCATATGGTGTCAGTTCAGAAGATCCGGTCATTGTGCTATTATTCAGATTCAATCTATTTTGATGGGCCTTCATGAAAATTAGTGAATAATCCGAGATCAAATTTATTGATATGAGATTTGTCCAATAATTTTAACTCTTTGTTTCTACTGGTTTTCGTCTTTGATTCTATTACTTTTGTAAGTCTACCATCTGGTAATTTTATTTATCAGATTTGATTGTTTGGATTGGTCCTTCATTTGTTAACCGATGATGTCTGTTTGCGGCAATTTTAATCAAACTCTGTATTTTTTTTTTTGAGAAAAAACTGTGTATTTTTCTAAATAAAAAAAAAAGAATGTCTGAATTATAATTAACAAATTATAAGGTATAAATACAGTTAGTAGCAAACTTAGAATTTTAAACTGTTTAGATTTTCAAGTTTTACTTTTACACACTACTCATTTATGTCATCTCCAACCCATTATACCAGATTTGATGTAAAAACTACACAAATTTTGGTGTTTTGGTGTAATTTTGTCAAAACCATCTTCACACCAAATCTTACACCAAATGAATATTTTATTCTTTCTTCTCCATTTTATAGTAACTGAATTTATTTATTTATACAATTATTTTGTGTACTTATATTTTATTATTGTTAATGTAATTAACTATAAATTTATATTTAATTAATATTACTTTAAGTAATTATTTTACAAAATTAAATATTAAAATTAATATTAGTATTTATTTTAGTTTACATTATAATTATTTGTTATTAGTTAAAATTTATAGATAAATGTTAATTAATTATTAAAATCATATTATATAAATTAACTATATATAAAATGAGGATACAATTGGGAATTTAAATTTGAAGTATAAGTGAATTTGAGGGTGAACATGGGATAATGCATTACACCAAATTTGGTGTAAATGAATAGTATTACACCAAATTTAGTGTAATACTATCAAATTTAGTGTAATACTATTCGCTACACCAAATTTGGTATGAGGTTTATAGTTGGATTGGATGGAAATTTTTGCATATTTGGTGTAATAGGGTGGGATTTGGGGTTATTGGAGATGCCATTAACTCCAATTGTAAATATTTGCATATAGGTGGAAATAACTCAGACCACATTAGAATTAAAAAAAATATATCAATTGGATTATGTTCAGTTTTTCAAAGTCGGAAATATGGGCCTGTTTGGGCCCATCTTCATTTAATGCTTTCGTGTTCTGTAGGCAGGCCTACCGCCTACAGGCTACAAAAGTACAGTGATAATGAATGAAATAAGTACAATTCTTGATATGTTTTTAATTTGAATTGAATCCAAACATCCTTGGAATATTTTTAATTTAATTGTGGAAACAATGATCTATCACAAAACAAATACTTACCTATTAGAATTTTTCCTATAATTAATTGGTTTGCATAAAAAAAACCCGACAAGTACACATTTGTTTTTTTTCGAACGATAGTATTTATTAGAACAACTCAACAAAACTGGAATTACAACTACAAACGTAGCCAACTGACTAAGAGCCAACTTGACTAAATAAAAGACAAATAGGAAATTGGTAAGACCAATTCAGATCTACTCCACAAACTAAACACTTCACACCCAAAACTAGATCACTCCCACACGGAAAGACTTCAACATTTCTTAATGGAGACTGTAACACACTAAAAAAAACCCAAAACTGGGAACGAACAACCACTACATACTACAGAATAGATAAAACTGATCCTCCTATGAGTTTCGCAAACCAACCGGGAAAAGAAAAGACAAACAAAAAAGAAAACTACAACAATCTATAGCTAAAAAACGAGAAAAAAACAAAAAGAAAAAAAAAAAGAAAAATGCCTCTCCCTCACTTAAATCTACCGTTGCAGCCCATCGTCTAGTCAGTTCCGAACACCTCCATGAAGCTCCAACCCGCTTTCACCCTGGAACGAAAAATTTCGGCCCAGCCTCCCAAGACACGCTGATCGCCTTATCATGGCCCTCCAGTGCCGAGGAAGCATGGATGGGGAGGGAGGAGGAGGGGGAGAGAGAGGGTGGCAGCTGAGATGGGGAGAGAGAGAGGGAAAATGATTTTGGGTTAGGGTTTTTTTGTAGAGAGAAGGGAGAAAAAAAGGGGTTAGAGATACAAGTACACAAAATAAAATACCACTAAAATGAAAACCCACCATCAAAACATATTGAGACCACATCAAACATTGGATATATTGTACTGATGAGTGGCGGTGCAGGATTCCGACTTTGGGGAGGGTGGTGGGAACATACCGAGTTTATAAATTTAAACTATGAGAAAAAAATTCATATACTAATCATAATTAATAGTTTTTTATATTGTAAAACACAATTACTTGATTTTTTTTATCAAAGTTGGGTGGGAGGGGGTACTTGTAAATTAATTTCTTTATTTTAGCTATAAAAAAAATAAGGGAAAAATGCAATTTTGGTCCTGTAACTTTACCTAGTTTGCAATTTTGGTACTATCCAATTTGGGTTTTGTAAATCTAGTCCTATAACTTTAAAATTGTCGCAATTTTGGTCCTCAATTGTCACAAAAGGGCTCAATGTACAAATAAAGAATCTGAATCAGTGGATTGAGGAATGAAAGCTCGAAGCATTTTCGGCCACCAATTGTCACGTGTTTCTCACATGACTCGGTATGTGGCTTACTTGGACCCGTTATGAGCAAAATTGGTCATGTAACTTTATCTAGTTGGCAAAATTGTTTCTGTAACTTATTTTAACTCTTAAAAAAAGAGTTTTTATTTTTCCCAATTTGAAATTTATTCATGTGATTAAATTTATTTTAAAATATAATAATTAAATTATAAAAACTATAATAATTTCTTTAAAAAACTTAAAATAGTAAAAAATCGAAATTACAATGAAAATTGTTACAAATTAAATATGAAAATTAAATACACTTTATTAAACATTTAATATTTATTTAAAATATTTTAAAACATAAATAAAAAAATGCAAAATTATTTTCAAAAGTTATTTTTAAAACTAAATGATGTTTAAAATATTAAAAATGAATTCAATATAAAATAAAAAATCTTCAAAAAGTGTTTAAAATATGAAAATTTACCTAAAAATCTGAAAAAAGATCAAAACTGAACACTATTGAAGACTATTGAAATATCTTACCAAAAAATTTGAATTTTTTTACAAAATCCAAAAAGGGTAAAAACATAGAATTTTTTTACAAAACTAAAATTAGTTTAAAAAATCTAAAAATTAAAGGAAATATTGAAATTTACTTTTAAAAAATCCAGTATTTGTTTAAAAGTCTTACAATTATTCCAAATTGGAATATTAAATCTGAATATATTTAGAAAAATTCCAGATGTTTAAAAAAAATTCAAATTTTTAAAAAGAGTTTTGTGTTTTTTTATTTTATTTTGGAATTTAAAATATTTTAAATAAATATCGATTTTGAAAAATGATTTATAGTTTTTTCAATGATTACCATATATATTTTTTTTATAATTTTTGGATTTTAAAAATAATTTCATTTTTTTACTATTATTTTAAAATAATTTTGATTTATAGTTTTTTTACTATTATTTTAAAATAATTTTGATTTATAGTTTTTTAGCTATTATTTTAAAATTATTTCAATTTATAGTTTCGATTTTTTGGTAAAATAATTTTTGGATTTTAAAATAATTTCGGTTTTTTGGTAAAATATTTCAAAAGTCTTCAATAATTTTCAGTTTTAATCCATTTTTCAGATTTTTAGACAATTTTTCATATTTTAAACAATTTTCCAGATTTTTTATTTTATATTGAATTCATTTTAAATATTTGAATTAATTGGTAGATTTTTAACACAAGTTTTAGTTTTTTAAACAAAATTTTAGAATTTTAAAACATCGTTTAGTTTTAAAAATAACTTTTTGGAAATAATTTTGAGTTTTTTTTTATTTCGAGTTTTAAATATTTTAAATAAATTTTAAATGTTTGAAAAACTGTATTTAATTTTCATATTTAATTTTTTAACAATTTTCATTGTAATTTCAATTTTTTTACTTCTTTAAGTTTTTTAAAGAAATTATTATATTTTTAATATTTTAACTTTTAGATTTTAAAATAAATTTAATCACATGAATAAATTTCAAATTGAGAAAAATAAAAACTCTTTTTTAAGAGTTAAAACAAATTACAGGACCAATTTTGCCAACTAGATAAAATTACAGGACCAATTTTGCTCATAACGGGTCCAAGTCAACCAGAGACCGGGCCATGTGAGAAACACGTGACATTTGGTGACCGGAAATTCTAGGTCCGGTCAATTGAGGACCAAAATTGCGACAATTTTAAAGTTATAGGACTAGATTTGCAAAACCCAAATTAGACAGGACCAAAATTGTAAACTAGGTAAAATTACAGGACCAAAATTGCATTTTTCCCAAAAAATAATTTGGAAAACTTTTGTGGGGAGGGGGATGGGCGGATTTGGAATTTTTTTTTTTTTTTTTTTGGGGGCACCAACCTCCCTTGTTCCCCCTCGTTCCGCCATTGATTATACTTCCCTCCTCCCTCGAGTTAATATCTTATAAATGTTATATGTGTTGTACACACATGATATTATATCAGATATAGTATCTAATTTCCTAATGTCCTACTTTTTTACAAAATGGACAACTAAAATTTATCCACACCTCAAGTATACATACATCTGATGTAGTATCAATATTACCTTAGTTCTACCCGCAAGGGTAGCCAAGTTGGTGGAGTAGGTGAGCGCGGGACTGAAAGGTCACGAGTTCGATTCCCCTACCAACACTTTCTTGGTTGAGCTTTGTCACACATGGGGCTTGCCTAGTGTGGTTTACCCAAGGTTGGCGTAATTTTGTGCTAAGACGCCCAGGGTTTATCCAAAGGCGCACTCGAAGAGTAGCTACTGCGCGGTTCCCCGTCATCAAAAAAAAAAAAAAAATAAAAAAAATATTACCTTAGTTCCTAATTCACCAGTGCCTTTTTTATTTGGATTCATATTTGAGATAACTTGAAAATGAATATAATGATGAATATAAATGTTTCCTAGTGTATGAAAGAGAGTCTGCACAGTGTTATAAAATGTTTCTTGATTATAAGTTCTTAATTTGTTAGTTCGACCATTTCGATGTTGCATCATGCATTTGATTTAATTTATACACACATACGTACGCCTAACATTTACAACTATATATTCATACACTGGTGGAGAGTAAATATACATACTTGGTCAATTCATGCAAGCCATGCATTATAGTAACTACATTCATAATTTTCTATATTTCAGAAAGATATTTCATATAGTATTCTAATAATATAAAATATATTCTAAGCATATAAAATAATATTATTACTACTAAAATAAAATAAAATACCATTCAAATGAAAATTCAATTTATTGTTGCAAGCAGCTATATTATTCGACCATGGTCGAACCTCTACAAGACTATTCCATCCCATTTTTGCGTCAAAAATTATTTTATTCATCTTCACATTTACATAATCTAAAGATTGTATTTTGTACCCATATTGACAACCTCGTGGCATAATAATGTCCCACCAAACCAAAAACGTACCCAATGAAACCTCGCCATCTCAGCCGTACAAGACCCTAAAACATGGGCCCCACCCAGTATAATACAGCCAATAACATAATATTGGTCTGTAAATTCCAATAAATTCCAGCTGTCTCCAAAATCTGCATCCACCTTGAGAAAAGCGTCAAAACTTTTGGCTGCAAAATAACCCAATCATAACCCGTCACGTGCGTACATCTCATTGGACTGAAACACTTGACCTCTTGTGGGACCTATCGAGCTTCTGCGAGAGGGACTCCAGCACCTGCCACGTGGCATCACCTTCCAAAATTGGGACATTAAATAATATAGCATTTCTCACTGAAGGGTCCCACAGTTTTCTCTGGATAGACGTAAGATTTGTAGCCGCCACGTGTTCTAGAATTTCGCCGAGCTTGTCCACGTGGCTCTCCGCCACGGTAAGTGATATCTCCGCCCAGGGCACGGCGGAGGGGAAGGGCAACCGGATGCCGTCCGCTATGATTACCGGGACACACCCCAAGGCCACGGATTCCACCAGCCTTGGACTCCATGGGGCCCACCCCAATGGGCACAAACAAAACGTTGACCGCACAATCTCCGACTGGTAACCGGCGAACCTGTGCCTCCGCAAGTTGAACCTCCGGTCGTTGCCGTATTTCCGCCATATCTCAGTCCGTACCCGCCTGCGGTAAAAAGAAGAAACCATTTAATCATGTTTTTATTTTATATCTCACAAGAAAACAACAGCAATAACGATGAGATGGTAAAGAAGAGGTGTATTGCAAAATTGGTCCCGTAACTCTATAAGAGTGATCAATTTTGGTCCTATAAATATCTTCAATGGCAAATTTGACCCCAAAAGATATTGATTTAGTGCAATTTTGACCCAAAAGTTCTAATATGTGTCATTTTTGTCTTACAAGTTTCGTTTTTGTGTGATATTAGTCCTAATTAGAAATGTTTCAATATTTTACTTTTCCCTACAATACTATTATTCCTTTGCTAAGATGCCCAAAATGCGTTTAAAAACTAAAAACTAGAGGACTGAAATTTCTATATTAACTAAAGGTAGAATGATGAATAACGAAAATGTCAACCACGAGTTTGTAGTTCAAGTAGTTCAAGTGGTATTGATAACCCGGTGTTGACTACGGTTCGAACACTATATCTTTCAGTTTTTTTAAAATTTATCTCTATCCTCTGACGACTACTGCGAATTTATTAAGAAAATGAACGAAACTGCCACTTAAAAAGTTAAAGGTCTAAGTTGTCATTCCCAGGAGTTAGAGGACCGAAATTGCAATTAAACCGAAAAGACAAAAAAAAAGGATGATTCCTACTTGCTGTAAAAACGACCGCTGACATTCTTCGGGTGAACTTCCATTTTACCCCTGAAAAATGCGAAAATATCACGACGGCCTGTCACGGGAGATTTCTCCAGGGTGACGCGTACACTTTCCGGCGAGATATAAGGCGGAACCACCACATTTTCCACATCCTGACATGGATGTTTGTGTTTCACCCCAAAAGTTTGCAAAATTACAGAATTCCTCAAAAATTCAGGCACCCCATCCGCAATCGCCACATCCTCCTGCAAACATCATTAACCATTGATCAAACAAACCCATACCCGAAAATTAAGAAAATCAAAATAACAAAAAAAAATAAAAATTCATACCAAAGTATGAAAGCAAGAACCAAAATCATGGGACGCGACGAAAACATGGTCAGCCCCTAAACTATGGTTCCAAAACGGAAGCTGAGACGAAAAATGCTTCACGGCGGCCGCCATGAGAGAGCGGGCATGGCCAATGGCGGGAAACCCATTAACGGTGCTAAAATTACAGGAAACATAAACAGGGACGAAGAAAAAATCAGCTTCCCATGGATCCAATGTTCGAACATCGCTCGTCAACAGGGCTTTATGAATAGCAACCTCTGACGCGAACAAATGGCTGCTGCACCGCTCGTTTGATAACCAGTCGCTGTTGTATTTTGATGGCAAATCATATACATACACCTTCATCCCCTTCCATAATCCTGAGGGGTAAAAGAAAAGGGTTAATTTAAACTATAAGTGTATAAAAATCAAGTCTTGATTTTTTTTTATTACCGACGGGGTTTTGGAATGGTTCTTCGATTAGAGCACGAGATGCTTTGGCATGGAAATTAACAGTGGTTTTTGAAATAGAGGATGTGGGTTTATTGCGGGTGATTAGAAAAGAGGAGAAGAAATAGAAAGAAATGGAAAACCAGAGAACCCATTTGAAGTATCTGTAACAGAACCCTTTCTGATCTGGGTTTGATCTGTTGTTTCTTGCGCCACTATGCAAAAGCCTCATTTTTTCACTTGGAACTTTTATCAAGCAGGTTGAGATCAAATTTCTATCTCTTAAACCAGTTAAGAGAGAGAATCAAGAGTCGTTGAAATGGTGCTTTCTGTGTTTGGTTTTTGTTGGTGAAGTGGAGATTAAGAAACAGGGGATGGATGATATTGCAGTGGGTTTGTTGGGAGTTCGTTTTTGCTTCAAGAAGAATAAAGAATTAAAAATAAAAAATAAAATTGAAGTTATCTGATCAACTTTCTGATAATATATGCAACTACTGTACGTTATAGTATTTTTTTATAATTGTTTAGTATTAAATGACTGGGTGGTTTTGCATGAGTTGTGCTGTTTTCAAGAATAAAATTAGTATAAAGATGATTATCAGTCATGCAATTGTTCAGAGAGGTTGCAGGAGGTCACATTTTCTATGAAGCAGAATGGACACTGGCGTTTGTCTCGATCTTTTCAGCTAAATATATACAGCCTTTGATATTCCAACTTAGGAAACAAAAGCATCCTCATTTTTATTAGAGAAATTACACTAAATATATGTACTACCCGCGTTTTTATAATTTATCATATAAAATATCTTTTTGTATATTTTACATATGAACTATGTAATTTTTGCCCCTAAAAAAAAAATTATGTAATTTTTGCACTTTGTCCTATATAGACAGTTATACCTCTCAAATTTTATTTTTCCTAAAATAATTTCTATAGCTTATTACGATTATATACAACCCACCATGCTTTCATATAAAAAATTAACGGTCTCTTAAGTTCATATATTGCTTGACTGTAATGTAGTTGAATATTCGTGGTTATTGACGAATATTTTTATCTCTAATTGACGAAAATTATATATATATATATATATATATATATTTCTTTTTCAATTGGTTTGTGACGAATACTTAAGATTGGCTACTAATGTCTAAAGTTAGCGGAATTTTTTTTCTGCAATTTTTTGCTTTTTATGTCGTGTGTAACGAACCGTTGTGATGTTTGCTAAGGTTGAATGTAAGGGTAAAATTGTATGTGTGAAGAGCAACCCAAAATCATCTAAGAATTCTTGCTACATTTCGTTGAAACAATGTATGGATTTAAGATATATTAATTTTATATACGATAATATGATAGGTCTGATGACCATAATGAACTACTTTTATTATTCTAAGAAAAAAACAAAATTTTAGGGGGCAAAATTGTTCATATAGGGCAAAGAGCAAAAATTACATAATTCATACGGTAAATTATAACAAGAAATAGTTTATTTGGTAAAATTTAAAAACGCAAATAATACAGGGGATTTAATATAATTTCCTCTTTTTATTGTTAATTTGATGTTCGAACCATGCAAATTTCTAATTAGGCTTGGATTAACATTTTAGGTAATTTATTTTGAATTTTGTGTTTTATAGTATTATATTTTATATTAATGATTTTAATTGTGTATTATTGTATATTACATATTAATTGCAGCTTCAATTGTCTTTATAGCCTAATTTATTTTGCAACCACTTGCCTCTTTTAGTTAAACACTAATGATGAACCATATATTAATATATTGGTTTCATTTATCAATTTGCATCTTCTATACCTATTCTGTTTAATAATTGTTTCATCTCATGTTTAATTATCCCATATATTACCTACTGTGTCATTAATTTCTTCTCATGTTTAGTTATAGCTATATGAATCTCATATACAATAATAATATCACTTTATAAATTGAACTGAAACTGACATGAACTAATAGGAGATACCCATGTGACAAGTATATATATCATCTCGTATTCTAAATATCGTCACCAATGGCGGAGCCAGGAAACCTTAATAGGGTGGACCGATACACAAAAATGGGGTGGACCAGTCAGAAAATTCGAAAAAAATAATACAAATTATAACTATTTTAAAAAAAAAGAAATTCTCACTATTTTTTTTCCGAAAAAAAGAGGGTTGGGCCAGGGCCAGGTTTGCCCAGCCCTAGATCCGCTAGTGATCGTCCCGACATGTCAATTGTATTGATGACATCAATAATTTACACTTAACGTGTATTTAAAATAATCGGATTAAAAAATAAAATACAATTTGGAATAGAGGATCCGTGTTGCCTCAAAATGGCCACAACCTTAAGAGATTAATCATATTGTTTTCAAATTTCAGATATATAATTAAAAAGGGTTGACTAATTTGTGTTTGAGAACTTTTTTAAGATCCCTATAATAGTAATAACCGTTGCCTCATTAAAAGAACAACGGTAAGGTTGTGCAGATATTGAAGAAGGGCAAGCAAGACATTGTAGAATTTATGGCAGCAGAATCTAGTACAGAGTAACAGAGATATCATAAATGTGCAATGAAGAGCGTTTACTGATGGGTAAAGTGGGGATATGGAAGTTTGACAATGTGAGTAGAGCTTTCAAATAAGCCGAGCTGGCTCGGTCCTGTGTTAGCCCACTAGGCCAAATAGAATATCGAGTCAGGCCTGATTTAACCAAATAAAATCAATACCTGAAGGCTCTCCTCGGGTCGGACCTCGGGGTCAAGCTTCGGATTTGTATATGTGGGCGACCTGAGACACGAACACACGTTAGGCTAGCTGGGATGGCTCCCAGCTAAGGCCCTCCGATGCTTAAGTCAGATCGGGTCGTGAGGTAATAAAGTAAAAGTAGCGAAACGGTTAAAATGAACAGTGTAAAAATTAACCTTCTAAATATTTACCGGGCTATTTATAGTAATCTCGATTAGTGCTTACATTACTTTACACGTGGCATCATCGGGGAGTCTTAGTGTCAGAGAATCAATGGCGTTCATATGTTTGGGTCGCGGTTCGGTTCGGTTCGGTTCGGGTCGGGTTTGCCCGATCCGGATGAGCAGTCCGCGGATCCTAGCGAATTTAGCCAATTTTTGGTTTTCTTTAAGGGTAAAGTGGTAAAATCACTTTATGGTTTATCATTACTACTCCCAACTTCTTTTATTTTCTAAATAAAAGAAGTTTAGATCCGATTCGTTGAATGTGGTTCTCCAACGGTGATAAATACTAACAAGGGGTAAGTTTTCATTTATTCTACCTCATAAGAAAAGGGTGGGTTCATCTAAAAAAATTGGTTCTGCCTCACAAAGCTTCGGGTTCGCGCTTCGCAGACGGCGTCGTCTCGCCTCGATCTCTTGAAGCTTGGTCGGGCGTCGATCGGCGTCGCTCTGCCTCGCAGACGATCTGGGATCTTTCGTGGTCGCGTCGACGGCGTCTGCCCCGCTCGACGCGAAGCCAGTGGTCGGGCGCCGCGACATCGCGCGTCGTCTCAGATCGCATCACTGGGCTTCGTGGTCGCGTCGCACCGCATCACCTCGGTGCCTCGCCCGCCGTAAGACGCCTCACGCCTCATCTGTTCGCGCTTGGGATCGCCAAAGACATCGCGCAGTCATTGCCTCGCGTCGCTTCGCGATCGCATCGTCCTCGTGTCGCATCGCATCAGCTGGGCTTCAGGGTCGTGCATCCCGCCTCGCGTCGCGTCACCTCGCGCGTCGTGTCGCATCACCTCGGCGCTCATCTGCTCATTCGCGCCGGACGCTTCAAAGACATCGCGTCGATCGCTATTCAAGATTGCGCTGTCGTCATCGCTGTTCAAAGATCGCGTCGTCTCAATGTTCGCTTCCATCGCTTGGGCACAAGGTTTGCTCGCCGCGATCGCGTCGTTCGGGGCAGTCGGGGTCGCCCTTTGTCGTTTTCGCCGATCGGGGTCGCCCTCCACTCGCCCCAGGGTTTTTTTCCGAGATCGGGCTCATCCTCTCCCCTTTATTCCGGGTAGATCATTTCCCTCTTTTAATGTCTTCTAGTTTTTCCAAAACGGATTCTGAGTCGGTGTCGGGGTCGTTTGCTAGCTCCTCCCCTTCCCATCGCGGTAGTGAGATAGATCTAGAAATATCTGCCCCTTGGGCTCTTATTAAGTCTTCCGTAGAGACCCATGAGATACACTCTCTCTCAGAGAAAATTTTATATTCCTAGGATGATCATGAAATCGTGATACCTAGTCCCGAAGATAGGATGGATAAACCTCCTCGCCCAATGCCTTGCATTTCACATGGCTAGTCTAGAGGCAGGCTCGTGTTTCCCTTTCGAATGATGTAGAAAATATTTTGGTGGGTTTAGATGTCACCGCTTCAATCGGTACCCAATTCTTATAGACATATTTTGGGATTTATCATTATTATGCGCTTCTTTAATGTGGCTCCCTCCTTCGTACAATTTCTGGGTCTCTTTACTCAATGAGTTCCTCTACCAAGACGGGTGAGGTAGTTTTTTTATCTCACTCCTAAGCCTCACTGCAAATTACTTGACAAGCCTCCTTCATCCCTTGGGTGTTGGAAAGATTCTTTTGTGTACGTTCGACCTCCCCCGGATCGCCTTTGGAAGGCGTCTTCGGTATGGAGGGTATCTAGACCTCGACCCCAGGGCCTTGGGTCTCCCACCTGGGATGATACATTCATTTCCCGTAAATTAACTAAGCGGTGGTTCAAGACATCCAAACTACTTGTGGAGGATATACTCTCTACTGTGGGGCTTAGCCCTGCGCCCCGTACTTCTGACCGAACTCTTGGTAATTATTTTTAAATTTCTACTTTTATTCCTCTTGCCTGTACTAATACTAATGCTTCTTATATTTTTGTAGAGATGGTTGTTCGTGCTTCTATAGTAGCCAAGTAAATGAAGGCCCAACTTGCCAAGAAATGAGGGCTTCCCAGGCCTATGCTACCTCCTGCCTCGCCTCCACAAGTGTCTTCTATGCCTGAAGTCAATCCTTCATACTCCCATGATGAGGTTCGGGCAGAATCTCTACCTGAAGATCAACTTGGAAATCCTACCCTTCCCATCAACTTGGAAACTATTCCTGGGAGGGGGATTCCTCCCCCTCAGGGGGGGAAGAGGAAGAGACAACCAGGAGAGGAGGGATCCCATCGCGGAGATAAGTTCTCTAGACCTAGCTCGAGGTCTCTCGTCTTGCCTCGTACTTCGGTTTCTGGTGCTCCTTCAGGGAGTTTCGATGAGATTATGGCAAAACTTCAGGAGCGAAAGAAGCTTTTGGCTGATCTTCGGACAACTGAGAAGGGTGGGGTATCGCGTCCTCCTACCGCGTCAGGTTCTCGGGCCATACCCAATTGGAACATCACCACAAATAGTTCTGTTTTTTGTTCACCTAGGGGGGTGACTCTTTCGAGTTGTACAAGCATTGTTTACTCCCCCTGGATCAAATTGGGGTCCAAGGCTTTGGCATGACCCAGCTTGAAGAAGGCATTGCTCATAATGCTATGATGGTAAGCTTTACTCGTATTTCACTTCCTATTTCCTTTTCATTACGGAAGCTGACCCTTTTTTTTGTGTAGAATTTGGCTATGGTTCACCAGCTGACTCTTCAGGCAGCCAATTATCAACACGAATGGCTAGCTGGCGAGGAGCGTCTATCCAAGATGGAACAAGATCTAAGGACTTCACTTAGAGAAGATGTCCGGAGGGAGTTTGAGGCTTTCCTTCAGGATCGGGATCGCGAGATAGAAAATTTGAAGGTCTCTTTACACACCACCGCGACCCAACTAGATGATGCCAAGAAGGGTTTAGCTGATGCTAAGAGGGACTCTTTTGAAGTTGGTAGGACCGGTGTTCTTGAATACCAGGGCTCGAAGATTTTAAAACTAAAGTACAAGAGGCTCGCATGCAAGGAGCTATTGATTCGGAAAACGGCCCGGTGGCCGCGGTTGCTAACAGCGCATTTATGAACTCAATGGCTTCATAAAATGCCGATTCAGACATTGGGTTAAAGGGCTTTGTTCCGGGTTTGATTTGACCCAACCGACACCTTTTAAGGATGAGAACTTAGAGACCCGAAGAATGACGATGAAGGCGAGGCCGAGGAGGATGAGTTTACTTTTTTCGGTGAAAGAGGAATATGGTGAAGACTTGGCTCACGAGACGAGGCGGCAGCTCTTCACGCTCTGGGGCAGCGTGGAGGGGGGGTGATGGGTCTCCGCACTGCACATTAACCTCTTGCTTTATTCGCCGCTTACTAACCGTCGCCCTATCTATCTACTTGCCTTATCCGTCTGCCTGATGCTTTATGCTTTGCTATTGTGATATAACTGCATGTCTTACGCTTTATTGATTGCTTTTGTAATAGAACTGTCTGCCTTATGCTTTACGCATTGCTTTTGTACTAGAACTGCCTGCCTTATGCTTTACGCATTGCTTTTGTACTAGAACTGTCTGCCTTATGCTTTACACATTGCTTTTGTTATATGATAAACTTCTTGGGATCAATGTCATTACTTTAGTCAATTAATCTTTTTCAGATTAATTTTATCTTTTTCAGATAAGTAGTCCATTAATCTTTTTCAGATTAATTTTATCTTTTTCAGATAAGTAGTCAATTAATCTTTTTCAGATAAGTAGTCAATTAATCCTTTTCAGATTAATTTTATCTTTTTCAGATAAGTAGTCAATTAATATTTTTCAGATTAATCTTGATGAACTCCGGTGAAAGGAACCGTGGCGTGCGCCTCTTCACTTGGCCTTATTTGGGGTTCTTATTCAGCATGGGCCTCTTGGCTGGGCTTGAGCCTCTAAGGTCTCTTAGCCTTAAATATATTTAACAATATGAAAATAAGGAAATAAACAATTCATACAAATCTTGCTCAGTTTTAAGAAAACGAGGCTGTCATTAACCATTAAACCTGCTGGCAAAAAAGGGTGAAGCAAAATACTTAAGCATAAAATTTTCTAAGGTTTTGCACGTTCCAGGGTCGTGGTAGTGGCTTTCCCTTCGGCGTCTTCAAGGCGATAAGTACCCCTCTTCAAGATCTCCATTACTTTGTAAGGTCCCTCCCAATTAGGGTCTAGCTTACCTACATGCTTAGATACCTCCACCTTTTTCAACACCTGGTCCCCACTTGGAAATTTCTCGCTCTTCACTCTCTTTGTCGTAGGTGCTTGCGATTCTATTCTTAGTCGATCGGATTTTGAGAAAGGTCGATCTCTTATCTCTTCAATCACATCCGTGTCAAGCTCCCTACCCTCGGCGTTTCTAGTCGGGTCATACCTCTATACTGAGTGATGCCTCCCAATTTCCATCGGGTATTATTGCTTGATTCGTAAACTAACCCAAAGGAGTTTCCCGTCGAGGTCCCGGGTGTTGTTCGGAGGCCCATAGGGCTCCTGGTAACTCATTTACCCAATATGTCTTAGCTACCTCCAATCGCGTCTTCAAATGTTGCAACAATATTCTATTTGCTACCTCCGTCGACCATTAGCCTGTGGGTTCCTACCTGCATTGTAAAGTGTTGTTGTATCTTCATCTCCTGGCACCAACTTCTAATCTTCTTTCCTTGGAATCGCCCCATTGTCTCAAATTAAGACCCGAGTAATCCAAAACGACGACACAATATTCTTCCGGATGAAGTTCATAACTTCATTTTCGGTTATTTTGGCTAAGGCTTCGCCTTCAATCCACTTCAAAAGTAGTCAATTGCTACTATTAAAAACTTCTTTTGAGCCTTCCCCCGAGGAAAAGGACCCACTATGTCTATCCCCCAATGATCAAATGGACACGACACCTCGACCGGGTCCAAGGGCACACCGGGTGGTGGGAGACATTAGCAAATATTTGGCACCTTCCACACCTTCTGCAAATTCAACAGAGTCCTTGACCAATGAAGGCCAAAAATATCCATGCCTTAGAATGTTTTGAGCTAGGGCTCGCCCTCCCGAGTGGTTCCACAACTTCCTTCATGGATCTCCTTCATCACGCATACATGGCTTGATCTCGCCTCAAACATTTCAACCAAGGTCCCCGGAAGGATTTTTATATAACTCCCCATCTAATAAAGTGAAGCGGAATTCTTCTAAGTAACCTTCTAGCCTCTCTCGCCTCATCGTGAGATCTCCCGTCTCTAGATATTTTTTATTTCATCCATCCAACTTGCCTTTATCTCTATGTGAAGAGCCAAATCACCTTCAAAATTAAAAGGTATGGGGTCGAATTACCTCGGATGTTTGGCTTATCCGCAGTGAATACCGCCACCTTTCTTGATTCGGTTCCGACACAAAGACTAGCAAATCTTGCAAGGGTATCTCGCTTTCTCATTTTCCGTTCTTGAGATTTGTTGGATCTTCACCTCCTCAAATTCTTTGAGTAACCCCTTTGCCTTAGCCAAATATTCTGTCATGGTTTTTTCTTTCGCCTCATACGTACCATCAATTTTCTTAGCGACCAATTGGGAATCCGTAAATATCACCAAGTTTTCGACTTTTAATTTTTTGCTATCTCTAGCCCCGCTAGCAGCAGGCTTCATACTACTTCAACCGTTATTGGTGACGTTGAACTCCACCCTCACCGCGACCTCGAACTCGAACCCCCAGGCCCTTGCAAATGTATTCCTCGCTTCCCTTTTTCGGAAGAAGCGGATCCATCCACGTGCATTATCCAAGTGGCCTTGGGTTCTTTTTCTCTACTCCCCGCATCCGACGTTTTTCGTTGACGATTTAAATCTACCAACACCGAGCCTTCACCGATGTTCTAGATTGATACTTGATATCAAATTCTCCCAACTCTACTGCACCACTTCACCGGCCTTCCCGATACTTCCTCCGCCGACCCAAGATCTTCCTAAGAGGGTGGTTTGTTAAAACCACTATCTCGTGAGATCGGGAAGTAAGGTCTTAGCCTCTCCGGGCCGACACCACCAATGCGAGGGCTAATTTTCCACCTCCAGGTACCTTTCTTCCGCTCCTGCGCAAAGATCCTATTTACATAGTACACGGGCTTGTGTACCCCACTTTCTTCCTTAACTAGAATCGAACTCACCGCTTTGGTGACACCGCCGATACAAGTATAATGGCTCTCCTGGTTCGGGCTTTGCTAGTAGTGGTGTCATCGTAGGTTTTCGCTTCTTCAAAAGCTTTATCACACTCTCCATCCCATTGGAAATTTTTCATGTTCCTTAGGATTTTGAAAAAAGGCAAACTTCGATCGGCTGACCTTGAGATGAACCTGTTCAATGACGCTATTTTTCCTGGCCAATCGTTGTACATCTTTCACGCTCGGGTGGTCCTAGTCGAGGATCGCATCTATTTTTTTTGGGTTCGCTTCAATGCTCCTCTCGTGTACCATAAACCCTAAGAATTTTCCTCCCCTCACCCCGAAAGTGCACTTTGCTGGGTTCAACTTCATGCCGTAAGATCTCATGATAGCGAATGCATTCTCCACATCCTTCACATGTTTTGCCTCCTTAGCACTTTTGACTAGCATATCGTCAACATAGACCTCCATAGTTTTTCCTATGCAATCTTTGAACATCGATTTTACTAACCTTTGGTAGGTGGCTCATGCGTTCTTCAAACCAAAGGGCATTACTCGGTAACAATAGATTCCCTACTCCATGATGAAGGAAGTTTTTAACTGATCCTCCTCAGCCATAAATATTTGGTGGTATCCTTGATAAACATCCATCATACTTAATAATGCGCTTCCTTTGTGGAGTCTACCAGGGTATCGATTCGGGGTAAGGGTATGGGTCCTTTGGGCATGCCTCGGTTTAGATTGGTGAAGTCGACACATTCTCCACTTCCCATGAGGTTTCGCCACTAAGACCACATTTGACAACCAGTCTGTGTATTGGACCTCCACCACATACCCCGCGTCCAGGAGCTTATCTACCTCCTCCTTTATAATTCTATTCTTTTCTTCTCCAAAATTTCTCTTTCTTTGCTTAATAGTTTGGCATCGGGTCGACGTTCAATCGGTGAACCATCACCCTGGGTCGATCCCACTGAAATCCGACGGTTTCCACGCAAATATATCCACATTCTCTCGAAGGAACTCAATTAGCAATACTTCCATCGTTGGGTCCATCTGTGATCCTCTTCTACTTCTTGCATCATCGCTCCCCTCTGCCTCGGGGTTACCTTTTCTCAGTTCTCTCTTTTTGGCCGAGAGGTTATAGCATTCTCTTGCACTTTTTTGATCCCCTCTCACCTCTCCTATCCCATACTTGGTGGGAAATTTCACCTTCAGGTGATAGGTAGATACGACCGCTTTAAATTGATTTAACCCCAAGGCCCCAAAGATCACGCTGTATGAGAATGGCGCGTCAACCACTAAGTACTTCATCATGACCGTTTTCCTGCAAGGGTCCCGACCCATGGATGTGGGCAAATCTATTGTTCCCAACGGGACAATCTCGCTTCCTCCAAATCCCGTTAGTGGAGTGTTCACCGGTTTGATGGTGGACACGTCTAGCTCCATCTTTCTTAATACATCCAAAAATATCACATCCGCCGAGCTCACTGCCGATTAGACCTTCTCGCATGCTGAAATTTGCTATATCCGGGCTAATTACTACCGGGTCATTCTCGCCCATCTCCACCTCTCTTAGGTCGAGGTCATTGAACGTGATGGAGTCTGCCTCTTGCACATTTAAAACTTCCAACTTCTTTTTTCCCCAGAATTCCATTGATCTCTTATTTCGTTTCCTCGCATTAGTGGAATCGCCCCTGCAGGTCCTCCTGCAATCATGTTTATGACCCCTCTTCTAGGTAGGTTATCTCCTTGAGGATCATGCCTCTTGGGGGATCGGGGTCGGGGTGATTGTCTATCCCCGTGCCTCCCCTCTTGCCCAGAGCTCTTCTTCTTGGGGATCTACTTTGAGATCGCTTCTTAGGTGATCTCTCCCTTCGAGTTGCTACGTCCCCATTCTTAGCCACGAAATTGCGCAAGTATCCTTGTTGAATTAGTCTTTCTATCTCATCCTTCAAGTGGACACATTCTTCCGTATCGTGTCCGTGATCCTTATGAAATTGACAATACCTTTTCATGTCCCTTCTGTTAGAGGTAGCTCGCATTTTCTTCGGCCACTGCAATATATTTGATTCACTGATCGCCATAAGAGCATGCACTCGAGGGGCGTTGAGGGGAGTGTACTGCATGAACCTTCCTACTCTGGCTCGATCCTGATCTCGGTGCCGATCCCTATCTTTCTCAGATCGAGATCGGGGTACCTCTCGAGGATCTCTGAGCTCTCTCTTGGGCTTGTTCATGGCTGCCCATTCTTGATCTTTCAACAAGTTCATTTCTTCTTCGTGGATATATCTTTCTGCCATCTCCATCAAGCTTTCAACATCGGGTGGTGGGTCGCGTGCTAACGCTGAGGTCAATGGTCCCTTCTTCAAGCCATGCATCAATATACTGGAGAGCATGTCTATACGCATTTCTTGCACATCAAGCGCCTCATTATTAAATCGGTTTATGAACTCTCTCAGCGACTCGTCCTCCCTCTGCCTGATCGTGAAGAGATGGGTGGCGGATCGTCTAGTCTTTTTTGCTAGCAACCGGTGCGTAAACTTCCTTATCAAGTGTTCGTAAGAGACTCATCGTCCCCATTGGTAGTCCTGAACCACTCTTGTGCTTTTCCTACCAATGTGGTTACAAATATTCTCGCATTCATAGCATCCGACTGCCCATACAATTGCATCACATGTTCAAAGGCAGTAACATGTTCTTGAGGGTCATGGTTCCCATCATACTTAGGCAAATCTGGGAGCTTGAAGGTAGATGTCACCACTTCTTCTAAGATTTCTTGACAAAAGGGTGATCCTCTCTTTGCAGAGGATGGATGTGACCGCACCCTCCTCCTAAGCTCATCCAGCCTTTCTTAGTGACTTGTTCAATTTGCTCGCTAATTTCGTTTATCCCCTCGAAGGGGTCTTCGCGACTCCTCTCTCGCATTTCCCTGGATGTTCTTACCAGCTACTTCCTCCTCTTCCATCTCTTTGTGCTTCTTGGGAGGAGCCTCATGAGGCGAGGCTTCCTCCCTCGCATTATCGGGTGGAACTCCCCTTGCTGTAGGTGCTGCTGGTGCTTTGCCCTTCCTAAGATATTCTGTTAAGAAATTCTTGCTAGCTTCAGCGATTAATTTCTCCAAGTCACTTGACTTCATCTGCACTATGGGATCCTCGTCCTCAAGAGACTCTTCACTCACTCGTAAAGATGGTGAGGATATTCGTGTAGGTTGAGCTTCGTTGTTCTTCTTTGGTGTCTGAGTGTTCGGTGTGTCGTTCTTTTTCTGCATCTCCATTACTCCTACTAATTCTCACTTTCCCACAGACGGGCGCCAATCGATTTAACCAAATAAAATCAATACCCGAAGGCTCTCCTAGGCCGGACCGGGTCAAGCTTCGGTTCGTATATGTGGGCGACCGAGACACGAACACACGTTAATTTAGCTGGGATGGCTCTGAGCTAAGGCCCTCCGATGCTTAAGTCAGATCGGGTCGTGAGGTAATAAAGTAAAAGTAGCGAAACGGTTAAAATGAACAGTGTAAAAATTAACCTTCTAAATATTTACCGGGCTATTTATAGTAATCTCGATTAGTGCTTATATTACTTTACACGTGGCATCATCGGGGAGTCCTGGTGTCAGAGAATCAATGGCGTTCATATGTTCGGGTCGCGGTTCGGTTCGGTTCGGGTCAGGTCGGGTTTGCCCGATCCGGATGAGCGTCATGGATCCTAGCTAATTTAGCTTGATTTTGGGTTTTTTTTAAGGGTAAAGTGGTAAAATCACTTTAGGTTTATCAAGGCCAAAATTTCAGGCTACCATTTTTTAGGCCCAAGTACATCTCAATCCATGAAATAAACATTAAAAGTTGGGTTGATCGGGCTAATTGGACATGCCCGGTTTCTGACGGGCTTATAATAGCATAATTCGGCCCAATCATATAATCGGTTCGGGCTAGTTTTGGCATCTCCATATGTGAGTTATGTTGTGTACGTCAACAAAGAAAGCCTTTTCTCTCGAAAAAGTTGATTTTTTGCAATGCATATTTAATGCCAATATTTAAGTCTCGCATGAACTAAGCTAGACAAATTTTATATATCCATGTTAGTGGTTGGTCCAAGAATGTCCACCGGCCCAATAAAACCAAACTCCAATATGTGATTGACCTGAGACCTGCAAAACCACCGTTAGAAAGAGGGTCGGAAGGATTTTCCAACGTGCCCACTCCGACGCTCAAGTCAGGATCGTTTCTAGAGAGAGAAATATATGGAATGGAACAAGAAAAAGTGTGTATTGAATCTAATCGGAGGCGCACTTTTTTCGTGCTCTATTTATAGGTTTGGCCATTAGGGTTGCATAAGTATCAAGCCACACTAAAACCCTAATTAACACACAGGCCTAGGTTAATTCTCCAACAGATTGACAAACCCTTAAGTTGGTCCCTTTGGGAGTCCACCAACAGTGTCCAGTAGCCCTTAAGTTAGTTCATTTAGGTTGGGGCCCACCCATTTACGTCGGTCTACTAGGCCTAAAGTTCGAGCTCTTGCCAAATCATCAACTTCAGCCCAATCACAAGCCTAAATCCAAGCCCTTGTCTATGGAGGTCGGCCTAATCCTCGACAGTCGGCCTTATCTCCTCCAAGAGCTCTCTGGCTAAGAACTTGCCTCATCGCACATGGGCTTCCACTATTAGCAAAGGTCTTTCATTAAGTCCATATAAACAAAGCCTGGTCGAAATAGGTCCCATCGCTTAGCATTCAAATTGTGAAGGCACATAATTTAGTGAATCGAATCGCATTAGAATTAAAAGTTTGATTTATTTGTTCAAAAAATCAAATGAAAAAGATTAATTGATTTTAGTTTTAATTTTTTTAAATCCCAATTTTTGGTTCGATTTCGATTTAATATTTCGATTAGTCGAATTGAACCGAAAACAAAATTATACTTTATATATATATATATATATTTATGTACAAGATTTGTAATTATTATTATTTTTTTTTTGATAACTTCACTTCCTGTGCTTACGCCCGACTATGCCGAGGACAACAACTCCGCTCCTCATTGCCGCCGCCAAGGTAAACCGCGGATGTGCACGCATCGGCCGTTACTCTCGACGCGGGTCCGCTGACGTACAACCGATCCTCCTGTAAAGAGAACAATTATGTTCGACCCCCCAATATACTAATAACGATCTCTCCCCGAATCGAACCCACACGGATCTATTCAAGATATGAGTTCCCACCAAATCTTCACCAGTCCGCATATGCCCCGGGGAGCAATTTGATGGAGAAGGGATAGTTCCCACCAAATCTTCACTACCGCATATGCCCTGGGAGCAATTTGATGGAGGGATATGAACCCCTGACCTCCACCCCACAAACAATTTAATGGAGCAGAGATTTGAACCCCTAACCTCCATCCCACAATTGCTTGTGGTGGCAAAGCCGGGCTAAGCCACCTGTTAAAACTTTGGAGGGTAAACTTTTATACTAGCCCACCCCCACCTAAGACTACGGTCCCCACCACAAGAAACCCCAACTCCGCCTGGCCCTACGGATTAGTTTACACCGCTTGGCCCTACGCGTATGGAGGGATTTTTTGAGAGGCATGGTTAGTAAATATCATTTGGAGAGATTCGAACCCATGACTAATGGTCTTTAAAAGAAGATCCTTTTTTGACCACCGGGAAATTTGGCTCCAATTGATCAAGATTTGTAATTATTGTATGTATTCGACTAAGCGCGAATTTATCGCGACTCTGACAAGAAATTGGATGGAAGATGGAAAATGTATGCTTAAAATCAATGTATTATTATGTAATTATTAGTCAATTCACGTCAGCAAAGGGCTGCTCAGCGCCGGCCACCGCCAAGGTAATCGTAAGGCCCCATCTTTTTGGACATTACTTAACCGTTGGCGTAGTCAAGGCCCACTTATCTAAGGTTGCCCTTATCTGATATATGGTCATGCTATTGTCCATTTTGGATTAAAAGATGAGCGTTTTAGGAAGAGAGATAATTCATGCTTATCTGATAATCTTGTTATAATCCAGGATAATGAGATTTATCACTTTATTACTATGTTTGTGATTTGGGTTTGAGGCCCATAGAAATGGTTCGAGCTGTTGATTATATTCAATAGCGAATTGATGTATTATCACAACCTCATAGATGTTATTAGGTAATTCTAGTGTTTGTGTTTCCCATATTGGCAAATGTTAAATATGTCCTTTAGAAGCCACAATGCATGACTGGTTTACCCCCTCCATCTTTTACTAATTACCTAGTACTCTAATAGTCACCCATGATTACTTAGAAACATGCGTTTCAATTACTAGACAAACGAGAATTGGTTGTAGTTTGGTCGGTCGAGGAATTATAACCCAAACCATTCACAGGCTATTAAATCCTATTAGTCTCCCCCTTCTAAGACCATATACTAAAAAAAATTACTACGCCACCAACAATAATCAAATACATCATATTCAAATCGAAGACCTTAGTTAAGAAGCTTTCAAGAACCTTAGTTAAGGCGGCACATAACAATTGTAATTCCAAAAGTTAAGAACCTTGATTACCTCACATCTGGTTAAGAATAGGGATGATAATGGGGCGGGTCGGCCAGGACCCAGACCCACCCCGTGCCTAGAACGGGGCGGGACGGGTCGACCCGTTCTGACCCGTTTAAAATTAAATTAAATTAAAAAAATTAAAAACATATACATTTATAAAATATTATTTACAAAATTTATTATTATCAAATTATAAATATTAAATATAATATAAAAATACATAAAAATTATATTATAATATATGCAAAATATATATTAAAATATATTTTTAAACTAAAAATTTCTAGGGGCGGGCGGGCAGACCCGCGCTGGGCGACCCAAACGAGGCGGGCCAGGACAGGTACCACGGGTCGGGTCAAAATTGCTATCCCTAGTTAAGAAGCTTTCAATAAATTGATTTGACGTGGAATTTATGGTTTATCTAAAAGAAAAATGTGAAAAAAAAAGATATATAAATCCTTAAATATAGAGATCGAACACCTTAGAAAGAATATTTTGATTGGTATAATGTTGCCGAAGGTGTTCCAACACGAATTTCTGACTGCTTTCCTACCTCCAATACATAAGCTGATTAGTTTTCTGAGTAGGGTTTGAAGGATGTGCTTTTCGAGCATTTTCCCCGGGCATTATTCAATCCTTTTAACATTTATATAAGCGTAGTTTTTCCAGTTGCCTATTATATTCTGTCATACCAATATTGCCAAACAAATTATAGAATTCTATACCATTATTAAAGAAAAAAATATTTCAATCACAAATCCCAAACATATAACAATATTATATAAATAATACAATTCTACCCATTCCATAAGTTTAATTTATCCAGACCCATCAACAAAACCAAATGAGCCTCAAGTGTATGATACACTTGTTTTATAGATGAAGGTAAGTGTCTCATTTACAAAAAGTGTATGTACTCCAAGTATAGATAAGTGACTAATTATAGCAGTATTTTAGCTACTGCTAAATTTTCATTATGCATGTGTCACTAATCGTTAATAGTGACAACTTATGTATAATTTTTCTGTACATTTATGATAAAATAAAAATAATTATCACCTACTATAGTAATTAGTAACATTTTGACATTATTAAATTATAAGTTAAAACGAATCTTTTTCCCATTGCTGTGAGGATGGGTAATAGTTTAATTTCTTTTTCCATCGCAGTAACTAAGGATGGAAATGGACATTTAGTTTGTGTGAATTTCTTGTGAAGTTTGAACGAAAGAGAGAAATGCATTTATATAAAATAGTTGGTGAACTAATCACCTTCAAAATCAAAAGATTTTAATCTGAATGTGACGACCATAGCCTCTATGTTTGTTTACCATCCTCAAGAAGCATTTCATTCCCAAGTCCCAACTTCTTCTCTCAATCACCAACCAAATATACATTACACTTTCCTGTAAGGTATCATGCTGATTATCAGAGTAGGCATGGAAGAGTGATGAAATGATAAAATGCTGAACATAGTATTCATTGATGAATATATTCAATCATTCATTAAGATTACATCCAGCATATCTATTTATAGACTCTAGGAATATTCTAGATTAGACACTTGGCAAACTACTATTGCATTAGCAAGGAATATGCTAACAGAATGCAGAGGTACTGATGAATGGCAAATGATTATGAAATCTGCAGGCAGCAGGGGCGGACCGACGTTCACTTATAGGGGGGCCTTGGCCCCCCCCCAACATTTTTCAATTTTACTTTTTTACATGTACTTTTTGGTATTTTATTTTTTTTGGTGAAAAAAATTATATATGTCAAGATTTTTATTTTTTGACTTTGTGGTGTACCCTTACATACTTTAAGTTCAATTTCTCATTTCCATATACCATAATGTGTATATTAACTTGTTTTCCTGATGATTTTCGTGATATGCGAAAAAATATTCTAAATTTTAATATCTTGGAATTGTAATTATGTATTTTGATATATTTGATGATAAATTACATTGTATTTAATGCCAAAATATAATATATTCTAAATTTTATTACGTGTAAATAGACTTTTTTAGCCATTCAGGTTTTCAAAAAATGAAAAAAGTAGTCTTATTATTCAAAAACATGTTTTTAGCCATTTTGACCAAAAAATGACAGTCTCACCTACCTTGTATATTTTGGTGAGTTACTTAGCAAATTTGAAAAAATCGATGCGATGAATTTCTCGGGATCGAGAAATATTTTAATAAAGTAGCAGAATGGACAATTAAACTCAAAATAGCTAAAAACATATTTTTGAAAGTCACGACTAAAAAATATTTTTGTTATGGACAAATTGCAAAAAATTCAACTGGCATTGTTGGCCCCCCGGACTACCAAATCCTGGTTCCGCCCCTGGCAGGCAGGTACACAATGAAGCATCCTATGAGATAAAGACATCTGTCATTTATTCCATGATCCATGGAGAGTAGCATCTGATGGTCTATTGCTAACAGCCCCCCTCAATCTGAACCTGGTGATGGAACGACCTTAAGTTTGGTCCGAAACCGGGTGAAAGATTGGCCTGATAGAGGCTTAGTGAAAATATCCGTCGTTTGATCAATAGAGGGTACATGCCTGACTGTGAAAGCTTGTTGGCTAACTTTATCCCGCACAAAATAAAGATCCAACTCAATGTGTTTGGCCTTGGAATGAAGAACCGGATTGGCAGCTAAAGCCTCAGCCCCAATATTATCTGTCCAAATAATTGGAATATGAGTCTGGACAATATGCAGCTCCTAAAGAAGGGATTTCAACCATAAGACTTCAGTAGAGCAATGAGCCAAACTCCGAAATTCAGACTCCGTACTAGATCGGGAAATCGAATGCTGCTTTTTAGAGCACCAGGCTACCAGATTATCACCCAAATAGATACAAAAACCAGTGACAGATTTCCTGTCATCAATATCCGTGGCCCAATCAGAGTCAGAATAAGCAATTAAATTGTGATTAGGCGATCTGGTAATGTGTAAACCAAAAGTGGACGTCCCAGCAAGATAACGAAGTAGCCGTTTAACAGCACGCCAATGAGTATCAAGAGGATTTTGCATAAACTGACTGAGTTTATTAACGCTGAAATTAATTTCTGGACGAGTAATAGTAATGTACTGAAGAGCTCCCAAGACACTCCTATACAAGGTGCCATCAACTGTATCAGAACCAAGAAATTTAGAAAGAGCAGGAGACTGAACCATAGGGGTAGGAACTGCTTTAGCTTCTTTCATGTTCACTTTGCTGAGGAGAGTCTTAATATATTGTTCCTGGCATAAATGAAGACCTCCATTGGTAGTGTGACTGACTTGAATACCCAAAAAATGATGGAGAATACCAAGATCCTTCAATGAAAAAGTGGAACTCAAATTTTTGATCAAGACCTCAATAGTATCATTGTGATTACCCGTAACAATAATATCATCGACATAAACGAGCACCACAGTAAAAGCAGCCCCTGAATTCTGAAAAAAGAGAGAATTATCAGCTTTGGACATTTGGAATCGTTGAGCAAGAAGAGCTGACTTGAGCTTAGTGTACCAAGCCCTTGGCGCTTGTTTAAGCCCATAAATTGCCTTGGACAATTTGCAAACAAAGTTGTGTTGCTGGAGTTTTTCAAAGCCAGGCGGTTGTTGCATATAAATATCTTGATCCAAATCACCATGCAAAAAAGCATTACTAACATCAAGCTGCCGAGTTTGCCAACCATAGGACACAGCCAGCGACAAAATTGTTCGAATAGTGACCAGTTTGACAACCGGGCTGAAAGTCTCATCATAATCCAGCCCAAGACTTTGAGTATACCCTTTTGCAACAAGTCGAGCTTTGTAACGGGCTAAGGTATCATCAGCGTTCTTTTTAATTTTGAAAATCCATTTACAACCAACTAGTCGTTTGCCCGGAGGAAGAGGCACAAGAGTCCAAGTCTTATTTTTCAATAAAGCCAAGTACTATGATTCCATAGCTTGGCGCCACTCAGTGATCTTCAAGGCCTCAATAACAGAATGAGGCTCAGGCAAAATTTGAGAGGTGGATAAGAGGGCTTTAGGCTTGAATACTCCAGCTTTGGCTCGAGTGAGCATAGGGTGAGTGTTAACATCAGCAGACTGAGACTCAATAGGGGCCTTAGAACAAGCATGTTCATCCTGCTCAAGTGGTAATTCAACATGCAGAGGGATAGTGGAATAGGAATCAGTACTGGATATAGACTGCGGCATGTGAGGTGATGACGGGGGGTCAGGAGATGGTGTAGTAGGCAGGGGAGGAGAGAATATAGAATAATGACAGGGAGGGGAGGGAGTGGGAGAAATAGGGGTGTCACGGGGGGAACTAGCATTTGGCTGATTGGTGTGAAAAGGGAATTGAAACTCATCAAATAACACATGTCTGCTAATGAGAATTTTCCCAGATGGTAAAAGAATCTTATACCCTTTATAACCATCACAATATCCCAAAAAAGTGGAAGGAGTAGATCGGAACTGAAGTTTGTGAGTATTCGTTTGTCTAAGATAGGGATAGCATAGACATCCAAATACTCTTAAAAGAGAATAATCAGGTTTTTGTTAAACAAAAGCTCAAATGGAGAAAGACCTTTGTGTAATTTATTCGGAAGTCTATTGATTAAATACACAGCAGTCCTAAAAGCATCAACCCAAAAATGTTGAGGAACATGAGAATGAGCCAGCAAAGCCAAAGCAACTTCCACAAGGTGTCTATGTTTGCGTTCCACAAGTCCGTTTTGTTGAGGTGTATAGGGACAAGAGACTCTATAAGCAATGCCATGTTGAAGAAGGAATGGAGAGAAATTTCTGAATTCTCCTCCCCAATCGGATTGAAGAATTTTGATTTTAGAGTTAAACTGTGTTTCGACAAGCTTATGAAAGTGTTTGAAAGAATCAATAGCTTCTGCTTTGGTTTTAAGGAAATATATCCATGTATATCGGGTGACTTGATCTACAAAACTAATATAATACTTATATTGTGTGGGTGAATTAACTGGAGAGGGACCCCAGAGATCCGAATGAATTAACTCAAAAGCTTGTTTATAATTAGTAACTGAATCTAGAAATGGGAGTTTATGTATTTTGGCCTTACAACAAGCATCACATAAAGAAAGAGCATTTTTATTGAATTCAAAGGATTGGTTACAACGTTTAAGAACTTCAACCACAACTTCAAGAGCTGGGTGCCCCAGTCTTTGATGCCATACAGAGACATTTGACTGTTGCTTAGGAACAACAAAATAAACAGAAGGAGTACTAGCTAAACTATTAGACGCAAAATTGACACTAGGCTGAGAACAACTTGTGGAATGCTTCAGAGACAGATTGCTGGATTGCTTGACTTTGCTGAGATCAAACTGATATAATCCTCCCTTAAGTTTCCCTTGGAGTAGAACTTCCCCCGTATTGAGATCCTTAACAAAGCAAAAGTTAGGATGGAACTCAAAAAAGTCAGAATTATCTCTAGCAAACTGGGATACACTCAACAAATTTTTTGTTATACTAGGTACAAGAAGAAGATTTTTAAGTTGAAAAATGTAAGAGCTAGAGGGTGAGGAAATAGTTGAATTACCAACATGAGTGATGGACAAACCTGTTCCATTCCCAATATGAAGTCTATTGTTGCCCTGATACTCAGTAGCTATGTTTAAATTTGAGAGGTCATATGTCACATGATTGGTTGCTCCAGAATCTGGGAACCAACTGGAGTCTGGGACAGAGACGGCATCTTGAGATGCAACCATAGCTGTGGGAGGTCCTCCTCTAGTATTTCTGAACATGTTGGAAGAGTGTTGCTGGTTATTGGGTGTGAAGTTCAAATCAGCTCTATAATAGCACTTATCAGTTGTATGGTTTGTATAGTGGCAGATTTGGCATGCCTGCCTTCCATTGTTTTGAAACCTTCCCCCTCTTCCTCTATATCTTCCAGAACAACCTCCTCTTTGTTGAAAACCTCTGCCCCTGTAATTCTGAGTACTAGAGTGATTTCCTTCTTTCTTATTGCCTTGTACAGCTAGATTGATAGCAACAATATTGTGATTCTCATCAGTAGTAACTGTGTTGGTAGCTTCTAATCTGGCTTCAAAGCTCAATAACAGTGCACTTGCATCACTTAAGTTGTATGGCTCATGTTTAGATGTAATAGCACACACAATGGGATCATATTCACTACCTAGACCAGCACAAATATGCATGAGTTGATCACAGTCTTTTACCTTGTGTCCAGCTGCAGCCAGAGCATCACAACATAATTTTACCTTGCTTATGAATTCCCTCATGGACTGATTGCCCTTTTTCATAGTGGAGAGCTGGAGTTTGTATTGCATCTGCCTTGCTTGAGAGTGACTTGAAAAATTTGTCTCCAAGGTCTGCCACATTTCAGCAACTGAATCCAGACCAACCATGAGAGCCAAAATGCTATCTGATAGAGAAGACAATAGCCATGAGGCTAGCAACTGATCTTGCCTTTGAAAGGCCATGTATTCAGGATTAATGCTGAGCAGGTGAGTTTCAGCATCTTTAGTAAACTTGGAAGGAGCAGAGGTTTCTCCACTAAGATATCCTTCTAAGCCATAGCCTCTAACTGCAGCTAACACTTGTTGCCTCCAGATAAGAAAATTATTCTCAGTAAGTTTGCTGGAGATGATTTGGCTTTGTGGCTGAATAACTGGAAATGAAGAAGAGGTGCTGCCTGTTGAAATAACAGAACCACTGGGAGAGGATGCCATAGATGTGCTGAAGCTTTGTAAAGAAAGGAAAATAAGAGTGATACCAGAGACAGGTCCCTATACCTGCTCTGATACCATGTAAGGTATCATGCTGATTATCAGAGTAGGCATGGAAGAGTGATGAAATGATAAAATGCTGAACATAGTATTCATTGATGAATATATTCAATCATTCATTAAGATTACATCCAGCATATCTATTTATAGACTCTAGGAATATTCTAGATTAGACACTTGGCAAACTACTATTGCATTAGCAAGGAATATGCTAACAGAATGCAGAGGTACTGATGATCGGCAAATGATTATGAAATCTGCAGGCAGGTACACAATGAAGCATCCTATGAGATAAAGACATCTGTCATTTATTCCATGATCCATGGAGAGCAGCATCTGATGGTCTATTGCTAACACAATGCATTTCTATATTAATACGCTCATTTCCCAATATATCACATTAAATCTCTCTTTCCCTAAAAGGCAAGTAAAATATTTCAAAAAGTAATTTATAAGTTTTCGCATTTAGATTTTTATAAATTCTCAAAAAAAAATCTGAATAACTAATTTATTTTAATGTTATAATAAATCCGTTTAATTTTAACCATATCAAGTATAAAATTGCCATTATTAATATTTTGTAAGTTTTATTATTTTGTTTTGTTTAAAAATCTCAAAATATATTTGTATAACAATATCTATTATTTTATAAAAACTATTTTATAAGATTCTTTAATAATTGTTGCCTACCGTAACCAAAATCAAAGAATAAAAACATAAAATGAATAACTGAAGCAGATGATATCTACCTGTTCTTTCTTCTTTCTATTTAGAATTTCTTCTTTGTGATTTAAATTTTAGCTACCAATAAAATAATAATCAATCAACAAAATGATAATTTTAAAGTTGTATTTAGCGAATACTGCAATATCTATATATTATAAAATTGCTACTTCTATTTTCAAGAAAAAATCTCAATTTTGTTTGGAAGATTTTTTTAAGAGGGACTTGGGCCAGCGGAATCCTGCACAGGGGCCGTTGGGCTGCTGGGAATAGATCTAAAAATGATAGGCCTTTTGTCGTCCATCATATATATACGTTTGCCAATTCAAATTTGTAACTCTACATCTAATCCATAAGACAATTCTGTAATCTCTCTTTCTACTTTTTGTACATAATTTTTTTTTTTTTTTTAAAAATTGGGCCTTCTGGAGAGATTTTCTATTTTTTTTAGAATCAAATGAGATCATTAATTCATGGAAGAAACTTACAAACTGATCACAACAACGAAGGAAAAACGGTTGCAAGCCGCATTGGATCATAAATCTATACAGATATAAAACAAAAATTTTAAACTTTAGATCTAACATATCTATAGAATTAGAAACGGAGCTGTTGGACAAAATACATACCAAAGATGATCTCGTTTTTGTCACGTATCGTCGGGTAATAGCTTATCTGATCTTTTGAACAAAATCCCATCATGAGATAAATTTATTTACTAGAAAAAAGACACCTATTGGGGACAAATTTATTTAACCTAAAAGAATGAAAATTACTGAAAAATACTCTCCCCATGATGAGGGAAGAAGAGGAGGAACAACCGAACAAGATGGAGGAGTAAAAACGGCGAAGGTTTTGAGAAAAAGAAAAGTGTAAATATAATTCCGAACATCCTTTTTAAAATATGTTAAAAGATATCTTAATAAACTTATAAAGTCATCCAAACACGCTTTTTAATTGAACAACCCCTACAGAGCGATGAAGGGCTTTGTGATTGATCATTTCCTACCAAAGCAACTAACATGGAAGTTAGAACTCGAGTTGATAATGGGAGTGTTTGCAGACACTTTTATGTTACTAGAGATTTCAAAATCCCCATTTTTTTATGGGTCCACACCCAACTCATGTGAGGGTTTCCATACAATTTTGAAATTTTCGGCAAATTAAGGACTAAATCAAGAGTTTTTTTTTTTTAATGATACGGTGTCATTTAGCCAAAAAGTAATGCGGTTCCAGCATCCGATTAGTTTGGGTAGGGATGGTCAATTTCCTTCTTCACCGTCAAGTCCAAGACTAGCGACAAGCTCCCCGAACTTAATCGGGTAGTCCTGCCTGAACATCTAAAGGGTCATACTCACGTACCCACATGCCACAAACCAACTGACTGAAGCCACATATATAGCCATTGTCACCACAATCCACCAGTAGTCGTAGCGAAAGACACCCAAATATCACGGGGTGTGACAAATTAGATGCTAGCTACCCAAGTGGGTAACATCGACTAATCGAACAATCTAATAAATACACTCACATTTTATACACTTACATAGGCACTTGAATCTATATATACCGCTAGGTACCTGCTCTGCCTTTCTAATCGGACTAAAACGACTCAAATCATGGAAGAGAATCGCGAGAGTAGCAGCAATGGCAGCGGTTATCAAGAATCGAGTCCGAAGAACAAGAGCCAACATCAAGATCAAGATGAGCAAGAATCAGCTCTAGATCGTCTCAGTGATTTACCAGAACCCCTGCTCGTTCAAATACTCTCTTTCTTGGAGATGAAAGATGCTGTTAAAACGTGTGTCCTTTCAAAAATGTGGAAGCACCTATGGACCCATGTTGACAATATCGTTTTTGAGTTTGATGATCGTCTTCAACCATCTGTCAAGTTGCCCGAGTTCGTCTCTTTTGTTCACCACACCTTGATGCAATGCACTTGTCCCAATCTCAAGAAATTCTCTCTCTGCATATTTGGTGTTAAACTAGATCCCGAGTTGCTCGACGAATGGCTTCAGTGTGTTTTCAAGAAGAAATTGGAACTCCTCGAATTGGATTTAATAGTGGACGACTATTGTTACCCCGAATGGTTTTACCACAACCCTTCACTTGTAAAGATGGAAATAAGTGTGAACAACTCGTGGTGGTATGATGGACACACAGTGAGTTGGACTTCGCTTAAGAGTTTGCAGTTATCCTTTGTTCAAATCTCGGAAGAGCAGATTACGATACTGTTATCGGGTTGCCCTGTCCTGGAAACTTTAGTTCTGATTGAAACTTTAATCATCAGTTCCCTGAACATCAAGTCTCCAAGTCTGAAAACACTCAAAATTGTCAATATGGAGGAAATTGGAAATTTTAACTGGTTCGATATTGATGCTCCTTATCTTAAAGAATTAGAGATTACAAAAACCAATGAAACATGGTTATCCATTCCACGTTTTCGGTTTCGAAATGTGTCCTCATTGGTATATGTTAACTTTGATTACACGCCCAAGTCATTTGAGGTTGATATCAACATTGCGTGGCCTGGTGTGGCTGCTAAACTATTAAAAAGCGTGAAACATGCCAATGAACTAATTCTTGGGCCAGTCTTCATTCAGGTGAGGCCTTCTTGAATTACATGTATGTGTATATTAAACAGACACATAATATTATTATATGCTGATGTTAAATTTGTAATGTTGTCATATTATGAAGCTCAGTTCATATATTAAAGTACTTAAGAGTAGTAAAAATCTTCTGCAAAATCTTTTGATTAGTATATTATCATAAATTTGTTTTGTTTTAGTGGATAAATAGTGATAAAAGGAAAAAAAAACTATCATGTATAGTGCCAACAATGTTTATTGAAGTGGTGATATTCTATGTTTAACTGCATCTATCTATAATAGCACATAATGCTTTTATTATGGCTTTACCTTGATATCTTTTGTGCTTACAGACCTTGTCAATATTGACACTATTAGGCTTACCTTTTCCCTTGTTCAAGTCTAAGCGTGTGAAAATTCATTCAACTCTTCTGGAATATGAGCTCCCTGGAATAGTATGCTTTTTAAACTCCTTCCCTTATTTGGATACTCTGATCATAGAGATGGTGACCCCTGGGGAGGTAATTTGATTCTTCTGGGCTCTTTTCAATAATTTCTATTAACTATTTTTTTATGAATTTTGTCTAGATCTTGGTTCAATATTTTTTCTCTCCGATGCTAAAAGTTCATTAATCCCTGTGCTCCAAATTTCCCTAGGAATTGTTCATTTGAAATATAGGCTATTACCTTGGCATTGGTAAATGTTGTCAAACCTCAAGGGGTTTTTTTCATTTTGAAAAACCTGTGCATTTTTGCAATTAACCCGAACCTCGGGGGTAGTTTTTGTAATTATCCCTTTGTAGAAACATAGATAAAAATATAAGATAGATGAAACAAGCATGTTTTGCCATGTCAGAATGAGCAAGTTTGATTTCACCTTTGGGATCTACTAAGATGTTTGCCCCCTTTGATATCTCTACAGAGAATAGATGAAATTTAAAATTCCAGGACATCACAGAAATATATATTCGGAAAGCCAATCGCACCTGTGCACTGTATTACGTCCATGCAGATAAGCAAGACCAGAAAGGATCTGCCGAGTGTAATTTTGTATGACAGGTTCCTAAAAGGTCCATATTCTTGCAGTAATTTGTGGATGAAACCTCTAGAAACATACTCTAAGTAAACTGATAATCTTTCTTCACTCTGGAAAAAATGCAAGCATAGTCAGTCACTAGAGTGCAAAAGTCCGGAAATAAATGTTATACCATTGTTTTAGTACCATTGATCCAACATTGTGCAGTGAAAGTCCGGAAACAAATGTTATAGTCAGAAGCATATTTTATTGCATAATGCAATTAACTTGTACCAGATCACTTCCGTAGTATTGAACAGTGTTTGCATGCGAGAGCTGACTTAGCAAGGTTATCTCCTGTCAAAATAACCAAAAATGTCACTTTGGCATTTTTCCTTCTTGTGATTTGATTTTAGTAAATTGCTTATTTCTGTATCTTGATAAATATACCAATCTGAGTTGAGTTCACCTTTTTCTTCATTATTATGGATGTTCCTACGCAGTAATGTTGACTGGTCTTTTGGTTCGTTTTCCTTTAACGTTTATTATTCAGCCTTTTAATGCTATATATATATAAGTGGATCACCATAGTTTATGCAAATAAGATGGTGTATTTCATATGATTTTTCTTGTCTGAACTATCAACTGTCTTGTTATAAAACGTATATTGTTAATATATATTTGCAATAAGGATATTTTAATTTATATCAACTGTACTGTGAGATTAGTCAAGGAACACAGTTCATTTCTAATGATTGTGAACTAAATGTTAAGTGTCATGGATGTTAATTGTATTTTCTCATACAGAAATACTTCCAATGCTTCTGTGGTGAGATTTTATATTCCAATAGAGACAAATACTTAATATTCAAGAAGGGGGACTTATCGAATCTGAAGAGTGTAAAGCTCGTCGCTCATTGCAGGAATATGTGTTGTGGTGTTGCCGTTGAAAACAATGATACAAAGTGTTTGGACGTCGAATTTGTGATCTATCTACTGAAAAATGCGCATGCTTTAGAGAAGTTGGTTATTACATCAACAATTGATGATAACTGTAAATGCTCAAGGAACTGTGGCTTCCAGTATGTATCCTTATTTTCGGACAGGATAGTTCGCATGTATTTGGATGGGAATGAAGCTTATGAATGGGAATTGAGGAAAAACAAGTCCTATTTTGAATTTAGATTCTTTAAATCTTGTGATAAATCCAGAAACTCTTTGTAAGCAATAGGGAGATCTAACTTGATGGTGTTGAAGCTTTTTGTTGTGAAAAACACTTGTCATGATGTACATTTCTCCTAGGCATAGTTTACATACTTTGATTGTTGTTCGCCTTTATTTTTAGCTCACCGCAAGTGTACGGTGTACGTTATAGAAAAGGGTAGCAAGGTCGTATCCACGAAGACTAATAAATTAATTTGCTAAGTATTGAACTAAGATAGATTTATTTTTATTTAGATTATTGTAATTTGATGATTGTGTTGTGAGATTAAGACAAGTTAGACTACTAAAACACAAGATTAAGATAACACTATTGATAGAAGTATCAAGATAATGAAATGGATTTCCAAGTTAAGGTTTCGATTAATATACCTCTTGTTGTCCGATTTAATCCAAGCCAAGTTATTATCAATATTCCTATAAGACGATCACAAAGATATTTTATCCTTCCTCTCGAGATGCATATAAAACGTAGATTGAAATACTTATGATAGCATCTCTACTCAACATGAAGTACTCAACTCCCAAAAGTGCAAAAGATCAAATGTCCTCACAAATACTTACAAACCTCTCGATTCATGCAAATATTTGTGTCAAGTACTCAAGATCTAATATTGAAACTCATCTCTCGAATTATGAATCAATATATCAAACAAGTTAAATCATTGATCAAGTGATAAAACAAGAATAAGCTCAAAATACTCAAATAGGCTTCAAGATAATAACTTCAACTAAGATTAAAACATCCAACAAGAGTTCATTAATCTACTTCCAAAACCCGGAAATCTAAAGAGTTTAGCTATACATATTTTCTAAACTACTCATAGACAAATTGTTCAAAACCATGACAACTAAAATAAAAGATTAAAACTACAAGAGAAGCAAGAAAAACTTAGGAAAGTCGACAATCTCTCGATATATCTCCGTTCCTTGAGCTCCGATGCAACCCGATTATCTCCTTGATGTCCTCTTTCAAGAATAGACATTTGTCTTGTGTTGTAGATCCCAAAAATGTCAGAATATCCTTGTGTGCGCCCCCAAAAAAGCCTTTTTATACCCACTTTCAAGTTTAGGGCAAAATGCTACAGATTATGGGATTCCAGCGCAGACGCACGGGTCGTGCGCCCCCTGCACGGGCTACCCGTGCATCATCCCGTAGCGAAGCCTTTGATTTTTGCCAAACACGCACGGGTCGTGTGCCCCTTGCATGGGCTACCCGTGCGCCATGCCGTAGCCTTAGAAAGCCTCTATTCAGGGGCACACGGGTGGTGCCTACGGCACGCCCAACCCGTGCGCTCCCTGTATTCTCCTTATACGCTCATCTTCTGCTCGTTCTAGCTTCGCTTTTGGTATACTCACTCAATTCTCAGTGTTTCCACTTTGTAATGCTTGTATTTGTATTCAATTTGCTTCAAATATCATGAAATTCCTATAAAACAAGCAAAGTGTAATATCTTTTCTACAAGGAGTGAATACGTAACATTTTACACGAGTATATGCATGTTTACCCATCATTATAGCCATAAATATGCCCCAAAATACATGCAAAACTCACACCTATCAATTGCCATTTGGTATTAAATAACTTTTCATGAAATCTAGCTAGCTTGTTTGGTGTTATTTTTAACATTTTGAGAAAAATATTTTGCGACGATGTATTCATGATGGATTAAGATTTCTTATTCCACTTTCCCTTTTTCACTCCTATTCCATTACCTCAGATGAATGACAGGTGTACAAAATGAAGTTATAATTTACATGTGTTATTCATCTAATATATGAAATATGGAGTGGAATAGGGAAAGTGGAATAGGAAAGTCATAATATGGAGGGTAATATACTAATATTAGTGTAAATGTCTTCAATTCTGTTTTATTATATTAGTGAGGAAGAATAGAAAATGTATTTTGATGAATGGTAATATTTTTTCTTTTTATGAAAACCCACTTTTGTTTTCCAAATATATTTTCTTTATTGGTGAAAGAAATATCCCCCAATACAATTACAAACAAGGCTGGGAAAATGTCAATTTTAGTCCCGTAATTATAGGAGTGCGGCAAAAGTCGTTCGTCCATTTGGCAAAGTTACACAGTATTCTCATATTTAGATTTCAATTCACCTAAAATTTGAGAATTGTTTGAAAATCTCACGTAAATTGCACGTGAATGTCGAAAAATAGGGATTTTCGAATCTCCAACCAAAAATTATTGTTTCCGGCCAAATATTGGGGTTTCTCAACATCCTACTCATCAACTACATCAACAAAAACATTAACTTTGACGAGAGATTTTGAAATCCCCAATTTTTTGGGAGGTTAACATGCAACTTATGAGAGGGTTTGCATACAATTTTGAAATTTTCGCCGAATTAAGGACTATCAGAGAGTTTTCAACAATATAAGGTAATTTAGCCAAATGGAATTCGAAAAGGACCAACTTTGCCTCACCTCAATGGTTAGAAGACTAAAATCGCAATTTACACGGCTACAGTAACCATTCTCCAGTAACTATTGTAATGGGCATCTTGATCAACATTCCTTTAGCATACAACATAAGCTCTACAATCCAGCATCTGTATTTACATGGAGAGATTTACAGAATACATAATGACAGTAGGGTACCAATAGAACGAACCTTACAACCTCGTATCCCAGGGGCTTCTTCATTGGGCGCCGTGACCAAGGGACCATGGAACAAATTCGAATCCCATAAAACTCTAGTCTTGCAACGATCAATATTTGAAGCACATTATGAGTTCTATTATAGCATGGTTCTTGTTGGTGATCTAACAGGTTGTTGAGCTCTAATCTGTGGGATTTCGAGCCATGGATCAATTCTGTTTCTTGGGTTGGGCCTTAACGGGAATATTGAGTGTTCACCGTAATTTGGAGTTTTGACTACTTTGCCCGGCAAAAGCATAAGACGGATGAGGGGGGGAAAGAAAACAACTCCTGTACGCCGGCCCACCATCATGTCGTAATGGGATTGACGAGGGAGATACAGGCAATGATGTAATTGTTCTGGCATTATCCCTGGGGACATAATAGGAAAACAAACTGTTACTAATAAACTATTAATTGTAAACAACAAATGCATCAGATCTAATTCCATTAATGTTATACCTCGGGCTCAATAAGGTCCTTGGTGGTGTTAATCTTGAACTATCGTCTCTATCGAAGTAACTGTTGTTCGTTCGGCAGGACTGCAACTCCAAAGCGGTCTGCCACGTAATACAGATGTTAGAATTTTAAGCAGATGACATAAAACGTCGGAACAGATTGTTGGAAACATTCTCCAATTATTACAGAAACACCCTTGAGGTTTGGGCTAATTATAAAGAAAAACAGAGATATTTCAAAATTACAAAAAAAAAAAAAAAAAAAACTCCACAAAAAACGTCGACGTCGAGCGAATCGGCGCATTAGATGGATCTAACCCGCGGACCCATTGGCATTTCCGTAATATTAGCAGTAGTATTTTAGTAGTTTCAAGGACCACCGGTATTAACAGTCCTTCTGAAAAGTATTATTATCCGTCCTTCTAAAAAGTATTAGCAGTTCTTTTGAAATATATTAGTAGTTCCTGAAGAGTATTTTAGTATTTCTCCTAAATATACTCCTGAAATGTATTAGCAATCCCTCAAAAAAGTATTAGTAGTTCCTCGAAAAAGTATTAGCAGTTTCCTGGAGAGGTATTTTAGTAGTTTCTCTAAATATAATTAAATTTTTCTCTCCCGAAATGTATTAGCTATCCATCGGAAAAGTATTAGTAATTTCCTAGAGAGTATTTTCGTAGTGCCCATGCAAAGTATTAGTTTTTCTTATAAAATGTATTAGTATTTCTATATAAAAGTATTAGCTGATACTACTTGTATCATTGGTGCTGGATTGGGACAACACTGTCACCCCATACCGCTTTGAGAAACTTGTAATGTTGGGACTCATGATTACCAATGTATCCTCATTAAACCGACATGAATTGTAGTCATCAAGGTCCAAATACTCATCTACCTCATCACCGATCAACGGCCCATGTTCATCACTGCTGATTTGGTCGTCACCCTAATTTTAATCATAGGGATGCGGTGGTGGCGGTGTGCCAGAGGGTTGGCGGAGTGGATATCGGCGTTGCAAGTGGAGCAGAGATAGGCCGAATCTGCGCGACGATGAGCGGTGGCGCGGCGGCTCGGCGAGTATCGCAGGGCAGGACATTCTTGTTTTGTAGCGGCGTCGTTGCCGTCTCTCGCGGTGGCGTTTTTGACCTTCAGCATTTTCAGTTTGATTTTTTACTATGTTTCTGTCTTCAAATACTCGTACCATTTTTTTTTTATTTTCTCGCGGATCCGGGTCAGGTCTGCGAGATGGGTTGGATATTTAGATCCGTTTAGACGGTCTGTCAGTAGACTAGTTCAAAAAACTATGGTTTGATTCTGTATCAAATTTAAGAGGTCTTAAAGTTAAGGGGGTAACTGTATAAATGTCGGGGGGCTTTTGAAAATAATTTTTTGCTTACGAAGAGGACAATGTAAGATGGAATCAAACCTCAAGTTTTTTTTTTTTTAAAATTTAAAAACATCTGGGTTTTTTTTGTAATTAGACCGAACCTGAAGGGGATATTTGTTATTATCCCCTATTATGAAATTACACTAACAAACCTATCTTTTATAAGAATGAGTGAAGAGAATAATTAGAAATTATTTAAGCAGTGTGCAGAAATTTACCGGAGTGCGGCTTCCATCAAAGGCACGAGGAAATGCTTCTCGGGTTATATTGACATTGGTTGCTCTCAGTGTAGTTTGGTTTCTAACAAAAGGGTGACTCAGTAGTTGGGATGCCGTGGGCCTCGCACATGGTTCCCGCTGCAAACATAGCCTTATAAAACTTTCTGCATCGGCAGATAAGTGATCAGGAATCTTTGGAGTATCTTTGCTGTTTCCAATTTTAAATATAGCAGCAACCTGTTGAAGAAAACAATAGGAAAAGAAAAAAAATTGTTAATGTCATTTTACCCATTTTAATTAGGGATAATTACACAAACATCCCTGAGGTCTGGGCTGATTACAGAAAAATCCACACATGTTTCAAAATTACAAAAAGAAATCTCAAGTTTGATTCTTTCTTAAATTAAGGGGGTAACTGTAATATTTTTATAAAATTTTTAAATGTGTTTTGCTTGTGAAGGGAAAAATGTAAGATAGAATCAAAACTCAAGGGTGTTTTTGCAATTTTCAATAATCTCTGGATTTTTTAGTAATTGGCCCGAACCTTAGGGAGTTTTGTGTAACTATCCCTTTTAATTATACTAGTAAGGTGCACGCGTGTTGCACGTGGTGCACCTATTTTATTTTATTTTATTTGAATATTGTTTTTGTTTTAATGAAAATGCTTTAAAACTGTTTCTTGATTGTTTGTATTATTAAGCTTTTCATTTACCCGCCGTGTTTTTTTATTATGGCAATGCAAAAGTAAAATTATGTTTTATGTTTCTTTGTTAAGGCGATGCAAACGGGTGATTGGCTGATTTTAAGTTGAAGTCCGATTACCACATATTCGAAAAATAATTTTGCGCATTTTAACAATAAACAAAATTCAAAGGTGATTAAGAAATTACATAAATAAGATCCTAATGTAAAATCATGACTGCATCAATTCTTTTCTTGTTTGATCTTGATTGCTGGAGAAGTCTTATTGGCGTTTGACTTCAAGGATTTCTTCATATACTTCTTCTTAAGATTGTTAAGATTATATTCGTCATTACTTGAAATCATGACATCAATGTCATCTTCCCTGATCTTTTTTCTGAGTCGTTTTTTTTTCTTTTCATCCTCTTTTAGGGATGCAACTTGCTCCATACTAAGATCATTTGATGTGCCAGCCTTTAAAGTGCCCATTGTATCATCATCATATTTGCTTGATGTGTCTGACTTCTTCTCCTTCAAAAGAGGTATCCTTTCAATTGCATCGGCTATAGGGATGGCAATATGGACTGACCTGGCCTGGCCCGACCGACCGTGGTGTTTGGGGCGGGCGGACTGGCCCGGTCGAGGACGGGGGGGGACCCGCCAGACAGACGGGGCGGGGTGCAGTATTGTAATTGCCCCGCCCGCCCGCCCGCCCCGCCCAAAGTAGATATATATACATTAATATTATTATTATTATATGATATTATAATAATAAAAAATATATTTAGCTTTCACAAAAAAATACATTTACAATAATACATTATAGAATATTATAAAAATATAAAAATATATTTAAATTTCACAAAAAAATAAAAAAATACACTTTGTTAAATTAATTTTAAGCTCAAAAATTCAAAACGGGGCGGGGCGGGCGGACCCTGGCGGGCACGGGGCAGCCATTTTGGACCGTGGGGGGCACGCGGGCGGGGGCGGGGGTAACTAGCACGGGGCGGGTCCAGGGTATTCAATTACCCGCCCCGCCCGCCCATTGCCATCCCTAATCGGCTATCACATTGAATTTTCCATTGATTAGTTCCGCTTTTTTGTTGAGAGGAATTAGAAATCGAAACTCAGTCGATGCTTGTGTACTCAATCTTCTATAGAACTTGGATTGATGTTCACCCTGAATTCATATACATTAAATAAATTTAGAAACTTATATATAAAAAAAAGAATTAAATATATATTTGATGCATCAGTTACAAAATTCAAGATTAGTATACAATGTTTCTTTGATAAAATAAAATAAAAAATAAAAGATTTTAAATATATATCGAAAATAGATGAAATGAATAAAATATATTTAGTTAGGTTAAATATCTCCTTGATTGATGTAAGGTATTCATCAGTGGAACATCCAACATAAACTTGATTCTGCGCATCTTGAACATTGTTATGCATGCACTATCATTTCCTTGAACGACATTTAAGACTAACCTAAATCTGCAATTAACAATATTATTATTAGTTTAAGACATATGTCCAAGTTATTTAAGCATTTGGATCGATATATTACCTAGGTGTTGTTTCCACCTCTTCCTTATTACACTTTTTGCATGTTGTGTCGTTATCACTCTTTAAAACGGATGCAGCACAATTTTTGCATGAATCATAACATAAAAAAGATTTATTGAGAACCTTTTCAACAAATCCCTTAAAACAATAATAGGTATCCTGTAACATAAAATAGTGATTATTAGAAAATATTAAAATAATTAATATATTAATATAACTTTTTAAGGTAAAAAATACCTCACTCAGTGCATGTCGATTGTGTATAATTTCGTTCAGGGTCACCTCTTTTATGTCTTTCATTCTCTTGCTCATTGACAATTCAAGTATTTTGATTGGCTCATGATCAATTGTACTCGACCTGTGTAAAAATATACGAACAAACTAAGATATTCTTGAAATTAAATTAACGCAATGATTTTTATGATTTCTAGTATACCACTGTTTCATATGATTGACTTCTTCACATGTCGGGTTTATTTGAAGTATTGATGCCGCAGTAGTTTGCAATTGCAATTCTCCTAATAAAAAAAGAATTACATTGTTAATATATTATTAATTAACTATAATTACTTATTCTATTCATATGTTACCAAGTATATTTTCGTAGTGAGCTTTGTGATTGCAATAAGTGGTTTATGATTTGCAATTTGATGCAAAATAGTTCCTTCATTTTTCGCCAAATCTTCCCAAAGACAGATTACTATGGGATGATATCTGTATAATTAATCAAATATAAATAAGCATTAATTATTGGCATAAGAATAAAGAAATAGAAGATTAAAGCAATTATATTCTTTAGAATTATATGATAAAGAATAAAACATATTACTTTTGGTTGTGACTATTATTTCTCTTAAAGACTTTTGACTGCTTTTGAGTTTGTTGCAATTTTGCATTCTTTGACCTTTATCAAAATTCCACAAATATCGCAAAAGGTACAATATATGGAATCAAAAATATAACTTAATATATGGGATAAAATTTATAATTATTAATGAATAAGTAAAGGTTAAAGAAGATATACCAATTTCCTTGTTTTTGTGAAGTTCATGATCTATGTCTTTGAACTTCATAAAGTTGAAGTGTATATTTCCTTCTATACCTTCAGAAGTATCACTCACAATGTTGTATTTCTTAAGCACTAATTCCTTTTCAGGATTTGCACTCGGAAACATTGGGTTAATTTTTTTAACATCTGCATTAGTGATCAAATATGTTTTATCGACTTCAAATCTTCCAGAAAAATGATTGATATCATCATTAAATATTATCATTCCAATTTGGATACCCTGCATGCATTAATAATTTTTGAATTAGTTTTTAAACTATCATAAAAACAAAAAAATGTGTATTAAAAGCATTCACTTACTTCATCATCAACCATTATAATCTTTTGAATCCTTGTAGAGAAATTTTGGCCGCAATATGTTTCGGACCCCACTCGTAAAGCCTTCAACCGTATTGTGAAGGTTTTTTGATTTATCTGTAAATGTTGTACTGATACTATTGAATGATTTGATGTCATGATTTATATTCCTGCACAATATCAGTGTTATTTCTTCATACCTAATCCCACTTTTAAATCTACAAAGAAATGAAATGTTTCCATGGGAAAATTGTTTCAACACCATATAGTTCTGAATAAAAATAGCTGAAATTGTTCGTTTGAATTTTCTACTATTATATACTGAATCTTATGTTAAACATAAATACATATTAATAGACTAAATTAAAGTATCTGAACAAATAATCATAATACAGGACCTAGCATTGTAGTATTGGTATTCAATATCAACACGTAATTGACTAACAACTCCAATATTATTTATTAATTAATTTGCATAAAGGTTAGTATTGTTATTCAAATTTACAACTGAACACCGCAAAACGAAAAAGGTCACAAAACAAATTTACTGTTAATGTTAAACAAAGAGAAAATAAATATTCCAAAAATGATTTCACCTATCTAAAGTTACCTTTTTCTTTTGGACAACTAAGATGATCTTCTTCCCTTCCTTGTCTAATTTGATTGTGTAAAGAAAAGTGTTTGAATAGCTAGGTTATTGTGTTTATGAAAAATATTTGTGTCTTCTTTTTAACTTTAATAGATTGAGCTATTATAATTTTTAAGTGAGGATTAATGAAAAAGAAAACTTACATGAGGAGTGGTGTAGTGGGAGGTTACATGCATCAAATGATTATTAAGTTTATACTAATTGCATCTTAAATTGCATTATATATTTTTTTCATATATATATATATATATATATATATATTGGCAAGACCTTTTCAAATTCTTAGTAAATGAGTTTTTGTTGAATTGTACTACTCATATTTAGTATACAAGTAGTGGTGTATGCATTTAAATGAAAAAGGTTAAATAATTCTATATGACTCTAAATGATGAGTATTGAGTGGTGTAGTTGGATGTTACAACCAAATAGAGCTTGTGTAAAAGTAGGAATGGCTCTTTCTCTTGTGTCACTCTTTTATTACATGAGGCCTTTATATGAAGGTGTTGGAGGGAATGCTATGTGGGTACATTTATGTGATTGTCGTTATTTTCGAATACAATGTCGGCATGTTTTTTGTTTTTATCTCAAATTTTGTAATTAAATTTGAAATACTCGTTCTTTTTTTATTTACTTGTAATTGCAACAATCAATAAAAGACCTTATGATTATAATATTAATCATTATTATTAAGTGGATATTTTTGCATAATGAATTAATAATTTTAATTATTTATTTATTCATTTTAAGTAAATTATTTTTTAATGTTATTTGTATTTTATGGAGAATCAAAGAATGAGAAGCAAAAGAGAAACTCAAATATCAAAGAAATACAAAGCATCACACTACCAGACAGAAAAACGCAATGCTTGTGTTTTCCTTAGCTTTATTTTGATGAAATCTTTATCACATTTTCAGAGGGCTAATTGATTTGCAGTGTTTGTAGCACTGTAGCTGGTAGTTAAGGGGTACATTCCCTATGACTTATGAGATATACATTACATTGTTGAATGGAGTAGAACCCAATATAATATTATTGGATTTTAATTGTGTTTCAAAAGTTGTATTTGAATATTATTTTATTATCAATCGAGTGAAGCTTAAAAAAGCTTTAGTCGAGCCGAACATAAATCGAGTTCAAGTAGTTTGATTTTTTACTGATCGAATCGAGCTCGAGTGAGCTTTATATTTTATTAAACGAATAAAAAAATGTGTTCAAGTTTGGTTTGTTAGGTTAACAAATCAAGAAATAATCGATCTCGAGTGGAGTATTGTTCCTTTTTTTTTTGTAAATGCATGTTCCATTCATGGCATATTTAGGAGTCCAATTTCATCCATTTTAAAGTTTTAGATTAAATAAAATTAAAATTTATTATTTTTGTATATTCTAATGATATATTTCGTAAAAAGTATAGTTAAAAGTATATGTTACATTCTTCTTTTGATTACAATGACACATTTAAAACGAAAAAAAAGCAATGAATTTGGGATTGAAGATATATATATATATATATATATGTGTGTGTGTGTGTGTGTGTGTATACGTGTTGCACCTATATCGGACACCAATAAAGTTGTGCTTTCCTGTGGTGTTTACGTAAGATCATAAATTATTTGTCAAACCAATTGTTTTTAAGTTTTGACATATTCTAGACTCTGTGGGATTTTTGATACTTCCAATTGTTGCCAAAAGCTTTGAGGATGTGGCAGCAGAATATTTTGAGGATCTTGTCAAGAGAAGTCTTGTTTTGGCACCAAGAGAAAGTCCACAAGCAGAATCAAAACTTGCAGCCTCAATGATTTCATTGGTGACTTGTGCATAAGACAAACCCGACAAGAGAAGTTTCTTCGACATGTTAGGAATGGGTATGTTGGCAAGATTGTCTTAGAAAGAATAAAAAATGATAAAATAAATGAAATCGAGTTCGAAAAATAAATTTTCAATTTGAGATATTACAAATAAGTAAAATTATATAAGTTGTTCTCTATCTAAAAGACGGTCAATAAAAAATGTCATGCCAAAATTACGGGTTGCAAAAATAGATCTGATTTTTATGAGAAATCGTTGAATCGCTTGTTTTTTAAATAAATTGATCGAGATTCGTTTTTGGGCAACCTTGGGCAAACCAACTTTTGTTTTTGTGGGTGCGTTGTTTTATTTGTTCTTTCTTGAATTTTTTTTCCTTAAATCAATATTCAAGGCGTAATCTTTGAAAGGATAGGAACTTAAAATTTAATTAATTATTTATTTTCCTACCATCCGACAGTAATTTTAAGTTAACTTTTAAAATCCAAAATATCAGTAACATTCATAAGGATTCAATCAAATGGTTTGAGTCTATCCAAGCAAAACTATATGATTATTAATAAATAAATAAAAATATGATATGTATTGATTGTTTACTTTATTAATCTTAGGTGGTTTCGATTTAATTGTCATTTGATTTGACCTATCCTATGAAGACAAAATGATATTTTAATATAATATAATATATATAAATGATTGAATCTAGACCATTTACTGTATAAAATGATTGAATATAGACTATTTACTATGTAAACTTTTTATCAACGAAAAGGAAAAAAAGAAAAAACATGAAGAACAATACATAAAAATGTGACATAATTAAAACTATATCATTTCGGGGATTAAAATTAATTAATGTAGTAAAATTAATTATTTAGGCTTGATGTTAAATAAAATTTAATTAATCTTAAGATAAGCAAAGTGTAATTGCTATCAAAAATAAAAAGAACTTTAGTAAAATATATTTTGGTATATATATATATATATTCATTAGTTCTTATCAAAAATTTTAATGATCGATGGTAAATCTGTTAATATTTTATGTTGTTATTTGGAGTCAATAATGAATTTGATTATTCTATCATGATATACTATTTTTATGAAATAAGTTAAATTTTTTGTCAATATAAATTTTAAATTAAAATTCAAATATATTGAAATGAATATGAATTATCAACAATTCAATATCTAATGAAACTTTGCTAGACATAAGAACTGAAGCTACTATACAAATAAAATTTGTAAACTTCATGGTGCAACGGGACTTATTCTTTTCATATAAAAGTTTGTAGGCAACATGCGTTACTCAGAGATTAAAGAAATAAGCAACCTGAAACATCAGTGAAAATGATAAGATTATAATAGGCAATGAAAAATTTATTTATTCCCCTCTTGTTAGTACTTGATTGTAATTCAATCATTACCTTGATTGATAGATGTCAGATCTTTGTGCTTCATTAGAAATGCTTCAATCTTGTACTTGTTCATTTGGCATACATCCTAATAAGAGTATAATATTAGTTGCTATTAATAATGGTTAAAACATAGGTAAAATATTTTTTGTACCTGCACTTAAAACTTGTTTATACACAACATTTCTTGTCCATGTCTTTTATCGCACCTTTGTAAGTGTCTGATTTAATCAAAACTCTGGTAGTAGACATTAAAGTTCCTCTAGAGAGAGCAACATATAGTTGGCCATGAGAAAATACTGAATGAGGCAAATAAATGCCGACATTTGGAATTGTTTGTCCTTGAGCTTTGTTGATTGTCATAGCAAAGCAAAGTCTAATAGGGAACTGCTTTCGTTTAAAATGAAATGGGTATGCTTCATTTTCAGGTGGAGAAAGTGGTATTCTAGGTATGAATACATGTTTTCCACTGTGTTGCCCAAATACAATCTCTGCATCAATTACGTTATGCTTGAAATCCCTGCATACCATTCTAGTACCATTGCATAACCCATTTGATGGATCCAAATTCCTCAAAAAAATAATTGGGCAATTTTTTTTCAAAACCAACTTATGAGGAGGCGGGCCATTCGGAGTCAAAGAATTCAGAAAATCCTCTTCATAATTGTTGTTTGTGTCATCGATGGCTTCATCAAAACTATTAGATATTTTTGCTTCTCCAGGAAACATAAATATCAATTTCTCGTTCAACGCATCAACATCTTCATTTTTAGCTGCTAAAATTGCTCGGCTTGTCATGTATTGAGTTGACTGCACATTCTTGTGTAAGGATGGGAAAATCGCTCTAATAAGTCTTTCTATTGAGTCTTTCTCATTATCATAGTCAATAATCATCTTGAAAGAATTATAGCACGAATATTTACCAAAAGTTTTGCAGAGTAAGGATGTGATTGCAGATGTGGTCACATCCACAATCACATGCAGCGGAATTTTGAAAACAATAAAGAGACACACGAAATAAAAATTGTCTACAAGCCAACAAGCTTGTAGACGTGCCAATATGGCAAAACTTTCCACTAGTAAAAATCGTTTGATTCCGTATACAAAAATACTAAAACCAACTAGTAGTAGAAACTCAACGAAAAACTCTATCTAGAGTATATCGATCTATGTAATTCAACTCATCCAACAATAGACATGTGTGGACATCGTTAATCACAATACTAAAAACAATGGATGAAAAGCTAACAAACACAATCTGCGGTGAATGTGATCTCGGATGTAGTCACATTCGAGATCGCATCCGGGCGATTCGGACTCCTTGTGCTTGAATGACTCTTAATTCTCTCAAGGCTCTTGTAACTCTTGTATATTTCTTGTGTAAAGATTATGGACGTCCTTCTCTCTTTTATAGGCGTCCAAGGCCTTCCAAAGAGTCATAATAAACATGGAAAGAAGATATATACAAATATATAACAAGTATATCACTTATGTTAGGAAACAAGATAAATATCAAAGAGTCCTAATATATCTATACCATATAAATATGAAATCTTTCCTATCTATTTACAACTCAATCTTACCGTAAGTCTATAAAGGCAAAACAAATCAAAATCCAATCTTTTATTTTGGGAATTACTTGGGCCGAAAATAATCGTCCTAACAATCTCCCCCTTTTTGCCTTTCTGGACAAAACATATATCAAGCACAAATCAAACAAACTCCCCCTAAATCGCATGCACAAAAATCTCCCCCTGAAACGCATGCTGAACAAAATGTAATCACATTTAATAGCACATTTCAAAACAGCAACAAACATCCAGCAAAGCAATCAAATATCAAATATCCAGAAAACCAGAAAACTCCCCCACAATTGAAAGTATCACAATCAAGATCAATCAACCTTTTCTCCCCCTTTTTGTCCAAAAAACATAGGTAACAAAATCATGTATGCTCTCCCTGACTTGGACACATAAAATTTCATTTCATACTCAAAATTTTGAGGAGAATAAAGGATCATAAGACTTTGAGAATTTTGGAAGACAAACATCGAAAAGATGATAAAAAAATCAATATTTTCCATAAAATAGGATTCTCAAAAATCAAGATTTTCCATAAAATCGAATCCTACAAATCAGTGACACTCTTAACCACAGATATAGATAATTAGGAGCAAAATCTATTCAAATCTTCCAAGTCCTTCAAACCATGTATAACCCACCAATCATTATCCATCAAGATTTTCAAGATTTTGGGAAGAGAAAAATATCACTCTCAGATTATATATGGAAACCAAATCTCAGCAAAGAATCCAAAATCACCAGGACATGTAAAACCTAATATGCCTAATGCAGCAAAAAAAACGCACACAAGAGGTTAAAAGTGCTGCAACAATGGTATAGGTTCAAATGTCGTCCCATTTGAAAGTCACACTGTCTTATTGATTGATGAATCGCAATCCAAATCTCGACTTTTCAAGAATTTTTGAGTTTTCTTCAATTTTTCCAAGTCTCGTGAGGGAGTTAACTAATAGGGTGCTTTCACTCAAATGCCAAAGGTAGCTCTTTTTCACATGATCATGCCTTTTTAGACAGCAATAAGCTTGAAGAAATTGGTCACAAGGAATAGCTTTCACATAATGGGTTGATAGCTTTTTCCTAGAAGACCTCCAAACATGATCAAGACTTTATTCACAACTCAACTACTGGGAAAATATCATCATTTTTTTTAATTGGTCAATTGGAGAGATCAATTCACACCAGTTTTCCAAGGGAGACAATATATGTGAATAGTTCGAACCATCAATCCACTTTTTGCAGATATGCATGAAAGCTTACAATGCAGGGATGCCAAAAAAAATTCAAAAAGAAATAGAGGAGAAGAAAAGAGATGTAGATTTTGGATGTCACAGCGGATGTGATGTGCAATGCTGTGACATCTCGTGTAACATTTCAGAGAACACACAAACCGAGAGGCTTCCTTAGATTGGAGAATCTCTCAAAATCCAAAGCCTTGGTGAAGATGTCTGGTGATTTTGGTAGCAATATACTCAATTCGAATTATATTTTTCTCAACTAAATCTCGAATAAAGTGATGTCTAATATCTATGTGTTTATTACGAGAGTGTTGGATAGGATTTTTTGAAATATCAATCGCACTCATACTATCACAATAAATGGTTAAAATATCACAATGAAAATCATTTTCTTTTCTATTGAATCGATCAAAATCTTCATTCAAAGCATTATTCCAAAAATTATCTTTCAAATCATCAAACACGTTTTTAGGCTCAGAAAAAGTGACAAAACAAGAAGTTCTTACCATTGAAAAAGTAGAAGACAAACACACCAGTCTTACCATATCTCGATAGTTTACCCTTTCTTTCCTTCTAGTTCTTATGCCTTGGATACATCACCTATGACTTGAGAGATTGGATGATTCTTTTGAATCCTTGTAGGTATGTCCGCCACGATCTACGATTGGGTTATTGGTTTCTTCAACGGGTTCATTGTCGGGAATCAGTCGACTGTGCAGCAGACACGGATGTGGGCTCGGATGCCGTCACATTTGGTTCTACATTTGAGGCATTTTGTGGATGGGACTTGATCACATTCTTAGTTACATCTGTGCTTACATCCATCATTAGAGGCGGTCTCAACAAATTCGGCAGATCTACAACATTATCTTCTTCACTCTTTTCTGCAATATCTGAGAGATCATCGAAGACAACATTTATAGATTCCATGATCATCTTAGTACAAAGATTATATACTCGATAGGTATGACTATTCAAAGTGTAGCCTAGAAAAAGACATTTATCACTTTTAGAATCAAATTTTCTAAGATTATCACGATCATTAAGAACATAGCACACACACCAAAAGACATGAAAATATTTGAGGTTCGGCTTCTTTCCCAAAAGTATTTCATAAGGGGTCATCAAACTTCCAGGCCTCAAATATATACACGATTGGCAATATGACATGCAATATTTAGAGCTTCTGCCCAAAAACCTTTTGAAAGTCTTTTAGAACTCAACATGACACGGGATGTCTTATGCAATGTGCGATTTTTTCTCCCTGCCACTCCATTATGTTGTGGAGTTTTAGGTACGAAAAATTCATGAGAAATCCTCTTTCTATCACAAAAAGACGAGAAAGAAGAGTTCGTAAATTCTTTACCATGGTCCGACCTGATTCTAACAATTGTTAGCCTATACAGATTAACAACTCTTCTATGCCAACTTCTAAATACATCAAATGTTTCAGATTTCTCACGTAAAAAGTAGATCCAAGTAAAATGTGAAAAATCATCAACAATCACAAAAAAATATTTCCTTCCACCAATACTTTCAACTTCAACAGGACCCATAATATCCATATGAAGCAATTCAAAACACCGTGTGGTATTGAAATGAGATAACATTTGGTGTGACACTCTTCTTTGTTTTCTCTTTTGACAACTTCCACACACATTAGCATTCTTCATGCAAAATCTCGGTAAACCACGAACAACCTCAAATTTTACAAGATCCCTCATTTTCTTAAAACTCAGATGACCTAATTTTTGGTGCCATAGGTCAGATTCATCTGTGTGTGCAGTGTGACACATTTGTTTATTAACATACTGATAGCAGTTATCAGATGATCTCAAACCAACAAGAATACACGTGTTAGATTCATTAAAAACCTCACAAGATTTTTTGTTGAATTTAACATAGAGGTCACACAATTGGCTAATACTAATGAGATTAACATTTAGACCATCCACATGCAATACATTTTGTAGCCTAGGTAGGCCATCAACATTTAAAGTCCCCTTTCCAACAATTTTACCTTTACCTCCACCTCCATAAGTCACATTACCACTATCATGCTTCTCATAGTCATTCAAATACTTCAAAGTACCTGTCATGTGTCGTGAACACCCGCTATCAAAGTACCAAGATCCTGCAATGTTAGATCTCAAAGAAGTATAGATAACATGACATTTAACATCAGATTTCGTAACCCAAACAGATTTTGAATATTTTGAAATGTGATTACGAGGATGTCGTAACATTTCGGATGACATCTGACATGCAAAATTTTTGTTCGCCAAATCTGATTGCATCTTGTAACAAAATGGCCTAATGTGTCCAGGAGCATGACAATAGTGACAAATAAAGTAGCGTTTAGTGGTTTTAGACTTAAGGAAAAATTCCTTTTATTGTTGGAGGAATCGAGGATTCTCCTTGTTCTTTTGCTTTAACAAAAACGGGAGTTTTATAACCAAGGCCAGTTTTATCATCACTACCCATGGAAAGAATATCATCCAGTTTTGCTTTCCCAGAATTAAACTTTTTCATGCTTTCAAGAGACTCTTCAAGTTTAGAATTTACCTTTTGAAATCAAGTTCTTTCTTGGTGAGAGGCCTCAAATGGTAATCACTTTCCTTTGATCATCATTCTCCTTCTTGATTCGATCATTCTCCTTTTTCAACAATTAATTCACTTTAATCCTCTTCAGCCAATCCTTATATAGGTTCACGTACGTGTCTTCTAGGCTTTCACCGTCAGATTCATCATCCTGTTCAAAATCATCAGGAGCAGAAGTAGAATTGAAACAAAAAAGGTTTGAGACAGATAAGAAATCCGGTTCTTCGGATGTGACCTCAGATGTGATCGGAGAAGGTGTGATCACATCTCTGGCCACACCTCTGGCAACATCTGAAGGATTTATTTGGAGAGATTTCTATCTTTCACGAAGGTTGTCGAACCTTGTGATCTTCTTTTACGACGGCGTTCTCATCGTCGATTCATTGTCACTTAAGGTGACACTCAAACTCATTCCTTTTTCAAAAAAATATTTGCACAATTTTCAACATAATGACCATATCGAGCAAAGCCCTACATCTAACGAGAATCGAGTTTATTTATCAAACTTTTCGATTTTCAACTGAGGGACGAAAAGTAGGGACACCAGGAAAATCCATGCTAACAAACACTCAGGATCAACACTTAGTGTCGTCAAGTGTAGGCTCTGTTACCAATTGAAAGAATTATAGCACGGATATTTACCAAAAGTTTTGCAGAGTAAGGATGTGATTGCAGATGTGGTCACATTCACAATCACATGCAGCGGAATTTTGAAAAAAATAAAGAGACACACGAAATAAAAATTGTCTACAAGCCAACAAGCTTGTAGACGTGCTAATATGGCAAAACTTTTCACTAGTAAAAATTGTTTGATTCCATATACAAAAATACTAAAACCAACTAGTAGAAACTCAACGAAAAACTTCTATCTAGAGTATATCTGATCTATGTAATTCGACTCATCCAACAATAGACATGTGTGGACATCGTTAATCACAATACTAAAAACAATGGATGAAAAGCTAACAAACACAATCTGCAGGGCTGAATGTGATCTCAGATGTAGTCACATTCGAGATCGCATCAAGGGCAGTTCAGACTCCTTGTGTTTGAATGACTCTTAATTCTCTCAAGGCTCCTGTAACTCTTGTATATTTCTCGTGTAAAGATTATGGACGTCCTTCTCTCTTTTATAGGCCTCCAAGGCCTTCCAAAGAGTCCTAATAAACATGGAAAGAAGATATATATAAATATATGACAAGTATATCACTTATGTTAGGAAACAAGATAAATATCAAAGAGTCCTAATATATCTATACCTCAATATGAAATCTTTCCTAATCTATTTACAACCCAATCTTAGCATAAGTCTAGAAAGGCAAAACAAATCAAAATCCAATCTTTTATTTTGGGAATTACTTGGGCCGAAAATAATCGCCCTAACACATCTGATCTGGAATTTTAATGTTTCCTTCAGAATCAATTATCTCTTGACCATTTCCAACTCTAAGTAAGAACTCAATGAAGTTCGGATCATTCCTAGCTCTCATTTTCCTTGACAAACTTAATTTTTTCATTTTTGGCCACACATATGAATTTACCAAGCTTGCAGAAATAGTTTGATATATTGTTGCCTTAGGAACAACTGGTAATACTTGTCTGAAATCTCCACCGAAAACTACTACTTTTCCACCAAAATCCTCGTTATTTCCCATTATATCTTTGAACAATTTATCGACATTCTTGATAGCCCATCGTTTGGCCATTTGTGCTTCATCCCATAACAAAAGTTTTGCTTTACGTAGAAGATTTGTTGCTTCACTCTGTTTAGACATAGTGCATTCACTTGATTCATTTACTTCTATTGGGATTTTGAACCGTGAATGTGTTGTTCTACCCACGACATTATTCTGCGGCAACCCAGGATGTCGCGATTTGCAAGTCTTTATTAAACCTTTGGATCTAAGATGAGCTAACAATGCACGATACAAAAATATTTTTCGATTCCACTGGCCCATCAATAAAAAAATACCACCATTTCCTTGTTGTATGGAAGTTAAGATCATTGAAAAAGCTTCTTTCTGTTCGGGATTTAATTTTTGCTCTGCTTCATAGTCTTCTAGTGGTATTTCTATTGACAACTCATCTTGTATTTCTCTCGAAGAATCATTCTGTTCTTTACCTATACCAATAGGGATTTTCGGAAGATCATATGAAATGATTTTTTTCCCCATGCTTTCTATGAATGAATTCAAATTTTCCAAAGTTTTGGCAATTTGTAGTTCAATTGAGGTTTCTGATTTCTTTCTAAAATCTTCGGACATTGCTTCAAAGTATGTATCCTAAAGAATTCTTACATCAGTTGGTGCACAGTACACTAAGATTATTGCAAACAATCTTCGCAGTTCATATGGCATTTGGAATGTGACAGCTTCATTTAAGCGTTCAGTGACACTTTGATCAGATTCCAACAATACTCGTCTTTGTGCAGCTTCTTTAAAATTAGAACACAATACATTATCCACTGTCAGCAAATATTGGAAAAATGTAGGCCCTCTAACATGATTTAAGAGTAATCTTAGGTAATATTTTTCTCCTTCAATAGGATTAGTTGTATTTATACGTCCAATCACATCTCTTTTTTTTCTTTCGTTCCAACATTTGCCTGTTTGTCCCCACATAATATTCGGGGAAATTCTCGTCTGAGATATTTTCTTATCTTTTCACTCTAGCGCACATAGAAAAATACTCTTGTGAGCATTGTTTTTGTAGCATGATCCCATGTCAAAATGTTCTCTAAATTTTGATTTTCCCAATAAGACACACATTATTGATTTGGGAGGTGAAGCTGCAAGTTGATAACTGCGGGACATATTTCATTCAAATTAAATTCAAAAATTCTCCACATTCTTCTTGAGCGAGAGACCCACCGAGCATCTTGGAATTGTTTAATTTCATCAATCAAACTTTCATCATCATTGGGGTGACATGAATCGCAACTCTATCGTGACCTTGTAGATATATTTGTACAAATATTTCACTGCTGTAACTCCTGAACATATCTCGATATTGATATGACAATTATATCTTGATAGAAGATAAGGATTGTAAGGCACAACCCATTAATTATCAAATTGTGCATTCCGAACTTGGACTGTCAGTCCATTTTTGCTTCTTTTATATATTGGATATCCATCTTTACCTTATATAGTGCTCTCACAATATGCTCGTGAGTAACGATATTTGCACTTTCCATCAACCATACAAGAATTATTCATGTTCTTATATCCACATGGTCCATGAATCATATGTTTCCTTGCTATTTCATAAAGTTCAGGATACATCTCTTGATCAGGGAGTTCATCACTAACAAACCTATCAAAGTGATCTGGAGTTGTAATTTTATACTCGAACTTCAAAATTATCAACATATGAGCATGAGGTAGTCCTCTTTTCTGAAATTCAATTACATGAACATGAGCAGCTACACTTCCAAATATTTTTTTCTTAAACAATAGATCTTTCAAATCTTGTAATTTTGCTCGAAAAACTCTGGATGTCAAATCTGGTCGGTCTTGAGCCAGTTGACCAATGTATAATTTTTTGAATCTCTTTCCACTCAGGATTGCAAGTCATTGTTATAAAAAGATCTGGATTTCCAAATTTTTGAACTAATGCCAATGCATCAAGATATCTGCGCCTCATATCTCTTGGACCTCCAATGAATGATGCAGGGAGAACAATTATTTTATCAATTTCACTTCATCTAGTTTCTCTTTTTAAGACACTATCCATTATTCCTTGGTACAATTCAGATCTCATATTTGACTGGTTATGACGATAGTAGTCTAATCTTGTAGTTTCCAATTTTATGTACATGTCAACTACATATTGTTGTAATAGTCTTCCAAAGACAAAGAGAAGTGTAGATTGTCTTGGATTTTGAATTTGCGACTATAACAACTATATTCTCTACATGAGATCTTCTTATTGTTTTCTTTGCCGACAACTGTAAATATTAATAATTAATAATTAATAATAAGATAAAAAATCAAAGTATTAGAAATGTGCAACAAAAATAATTACATAGACTTGTGCATAAATATTGACTATATTAGAGAAATTATAAATAATCTCCAAAGAGGAAATTCTGAAAGAGCTTTCTACCAAGCAAATATTATTGATGTTCAGAAATAACATATTTACAAAATGTATATGCTTTGATTTTATAAGTTTTAATATTACATACCTTGTTGTTCTTGGGAAAGAATAATCTCATTGAAGAAAATCTTGGGAGCATAGAAGTATCATTAATGATTGAATCGATCACGATACATAATAAACAATTCAAAATGTTATATATATATTACTTAGCTCGTATTAGTCTATATCTATATGAAAATTATCTAATCATACAAAATTGAGGACAGATTAGATAAATCTCAAAATGAAAAATATAAAGTTATTTCATGTAAGTTTCATCAATCAATAGATAGTTGATATGTATTTATAATCTCTCAAATAGAAAATGAAATACAATTGGGAATAGATGATATAATTAATTCATTACTTTTTGTGTTTTTTTAATAAAAAAACCACCTAAAAAGGCTAGTTGAATGGGTAGAAAAACTACTCATTCATATAAATCAAAGGTCACATGGTAAACATTAATATTTCAAAAACTCAATAAAATATTTACACTATATATATATATATATATTGTAGGTCCCAAGGGGTGTAAGTGTAAGGTTTAGAAGGGGGTTGAATAAACCTTACCAAATTTTCGATTTAGTCCTTTTAAATATACGAGTTGATTCTACAGCAATTTGTGTCCTTGATGGACGATCAATTTAGTCAATCGGTGAGAGTTAGTCTCTCAGCAGACTCAACCGATTTTGTTGATGGAATAACTCAGTTGTTGACTCTAAATTAACTGTTGTGGTTTTGTTTTTTGGAAGACTTAACACCCTTAAGTTTGATTAAGCAAGAGTTTAGTGCAAGGTTTAGTACTTGTATTATCAAATGGATAGCAAATTTATCGTGAGATATAAGCGAGTTAAAAATGCGGGAATTAAAATCTTTGAAATGTAAATGACACAGTGAAATTTTTATAGAGGTTCGAAGATGGGGTAATTCTTCTACTCCTCTCTTCTCCAACTCCCTGGAGGAATCCACTAGGTAATGATCGGTTTACAAAGTGGTAGCAGTCCCGGATACAAGTCTTGATCACACGGTGACTTGATCCTTTGGGACTCGATCGGAGACGCCTTGATCACTCATTAGCTTCAAACGACTCGAGCTTCTTCTTCAGGCATTGCGCTTTGATACTACAACTCACTTGCTCAAGCTCTTTGGATTTGATCACGAAGCCCTCCAAAAGCTTAAGACTTGGTTCAACCTTGAACCTTCCTACAATCCTTCGTGGAATGTAGACCCCTTTCTTCAAAAGTTTCCTCTTCTTGATTGAAGTTCTCTTTCCTTCACGGTGAGTGTTGGATTGATGTACTTCGTAATGTAGGCTTGAGGATTAATCTTGAATGATTTGAGAGTATTTAAGGTTACAATCTAATTGATTTCTTGAATATTCGTGGTTGAGGGTCTCCCTTCTCTCGAGTCATTCCTCGGCCTTTTATAGTGATCTTTCAAAAATTTGCCCGTTGAAGAGATAGGCTTATTTTTTAAAGTCACTTGCGTCGTTGGCTTGTCTTGTTGCGATCCTTGGAATTGCCATTTCCTCGTATGAATTGTTCTTTCACCTTTTCGGAGTTCGACACGGTGTGGTGCTTCCCATTGGTTCATTCCTTTTGCACGCTTAAGGGTGAGCACTCGAGAAAGGTGGTATGGAGATATTACTTATTTAAGTAAATCTCTTGATTTCTCCGCAACGGATCTTTTATAGTTATCTCGACTTGATTGCATTTCCTTGCTTTCCCAGGTGACTTAGAGAACTTCCAATCATTGGATGACTCTTTTGTCACTTCAACTTGACTTGGCTTTTCTCGAGTTGACTTGACCGATACTCCACTTAGCCGCATTTGCATTTGCTTCTTGATAGAGTTCCGTCTACTCTTCTTTGCCATACTCATTTGTCTCAGCGAGTCTTCCTTCCCGATCTTGATTGTCTTCTTGCATGTTAGGGCGTGGTGACTTAACTCGGCAGCGACTCTAATTGTTACAATGCATTTTACGGCCAAGAATTGGGGTGCCAACTTTCTATTCTAAGTTTTACATGGCATTCATCAAAATCTAAACAATAAAATTCCTAACAATTTCCCCTTTTGATGATGCCAAAACTTAAACCATTCAAAAATGCAAACAAACAAAGATACATACGAGGATAGTGTATTGACATAGAATGTACGCTGTGAGAATCAATTCTTTTATTGATCATATCATTCTTGTTCTTTTACACAATCTGTTTACAAGGTGTATCTCGAGTACATATTTACTAAAGAAAAATAAAGAATTTATAGCTTTATTACGTAAGACTTACATTGTATGTATTTACATAGTGAAATACACGGCTGGACGGAAAAGAACACTTCATCTCTTCGCCCATTTTGTCTCATTCTTTCATCTTGTTCAAGATCTTCTTCTCTTCTTCTCTTTTTCTCGTCATTTTGCCTTCTTTTTCTTTTCATATGCCTTCCTGGCGCCTTCATCTCTTCTTATTCTTTCTGTCTCTCCCATAACTGAGTTTGTCTCTTGTTTTCTTCTTCTAGTCTTTTTACATACTCGGCGTTAGTTTTAGCCACTTGCAAATTTGCTACTTGGTCAAGCCGACCCAGTAGATCCCTCATTTCTTTCCTGGATCCACATATTGATGTTTTTGGCGCGGAGGCCTAGGTCCAAGCTTCTTCCTCCACCACGCTTTCTTCCTCTACCTGCGGGCGTATATTTGTCTTTTCTTTTCGGTGAGTGACAGAGTGGTTTAGGTAGTCTCTGCTGCTGTCAGCTTCTTCACATAACATGAGACCCTTTTCCCAAGATAAGTCCCAAGCTTGAGCCATAGACATATTTGCAAAGTATCCCCCAGATTCGAGCGTTTTAAATTCATCAACTGATCGTGGCTCTGTCCCGACATCCGAGATGGCATAAGTGTTTTAATCTCTTTGGAATGCCTCCATGTTCTTTCAAGATGTTCATAACCCGGGCATCCATTCTTCCTTCCACTTCCTTCATCCCCTGCTTCAATTGTTTTTCTCTTATCGGCCATGGATATAGCAGTGTTGGAGTGGGCAGAGTCACGAGGGAGTTTTGCCGCTTATAATGTGTGGAGGACCTTGTTGGGGGTTTGTGCAATCATCAAGGTCACATCGTCGATCCTTCCCCTCAACAAGCTTTCATTTCTTTTGTTTCAAAACTTCCTCGATTGATTTTCCTTCTCGATTTGCTCCTTTCTTTCTTGATTTTAGCGCTTTAAGGTATTCCTCTTCCCCTTTTTGGCATCATCAAAGGATAGAGGAACCCAGGGAAAATTTGGCAAGCGGAAGTCGAGCCTGGCCGATAGTCGAGTTCTGCTTCAAGTCTGCTGCGTTGTAAGCGACACGAATTCGGATCGAGTGGCGTTGGACTCTCTTTGAAATCACTTCATCTCAGCCATGAGAAAATTTGAATTTTCTAGTCATGTGTTCTTCCAAACGTATTTGTAGATCATTCGTATTTTGCTCACGCATGACTTTATCTCGGCAGTGTGAGCTTCGTGCATGTGCTCAATATGTTCTAAAAACCGTTTTTGCATCGGCATTTTCAGCTCTCCATACCCAGTGACTTGTTGAACAATGTCCGAAGAATCTAACTTGTTCCACACGCATTGTTTCTTTGTTGTTGCCACCATTCCCTTATTACATTGTTATGCCTCTCAAGTCGGTGTAAGGTTGGCATCTCTGTTGTCGATCGCATGTCCAAAGAGGCGATGCCTCTCCATCCGTTCAATCTCGGCCAAATAGTGCCTTGAACACCTCTCGAACTTTGATTCTTGATTGCGGTGATGGCCATACATCATCAAACTCATAAGCGGTGGAACAATGGTACGATGAGAAAAGCGAGCTGTGCGTGATAGCGTGCGCGTTCGTTCTCGACTCTTCATGAAGGTGCAGTACCTCCAGAGAAAAAGGAAAAGATTCTATAAAAGATTCATCACCGCCAACCGGAATTTGTTCGATGATGAGCGGTGCGCGTGAAGTTCTTTTAGGAATCGACCTGCTTCTGACTTGAGGAGCTGTGCGGTGGTCTCTTGTTCGGTGGGGTTTGTTTTGAAGTGGACCGACTTCTTTGAGCTCATTTGTCTCAACCGTTGGTCTCAACCGATTTTTCCATTTGAGTAGACTGGTCCTCGGCCTTATCGGAAGCGTCATCGGACGATGATGGGATTTCTATTGGTGGCTCATCATCAAAGTTAAAGGTTTGACGAGTAGTCTTGGGATCGGACTTGCTCGTGCTTGGAACATCCGCACTTTGAGTCTTTTGGATTTGTCACGGGGGATGACTCGAACTTTTCTTCGCCTTCCGATCCCGAGAAAGGTTACATCCGGATTATCGGGAATCATGAAGTGCGCTTATCTCCTTCTCGGATGGGTCGATGATAGCGGGAGGGATGTTCTCTACCGGTCTCTTTACCCCGGAAGTCTCAACCTCCGTGGGCCTTGGTACCTCCGGCGGTCTCTCTGCTTTGGCGAGGCTTGGTCCTCCTTTCGGCGAGGTGTCATTTGTCTTAGGGTCTTTCTGCGTGGTGGCATCCATTGGAGTCTCAACCCTATGGATTGCACTTTCATCGCCCAGTGTTAACTCCCAGTACTGTTCCTTCCTCGTGCCTTGACCGCATCAGCGGCGTCATTAGCCTTCGTGAGCGGTTGGCACCTCGGTGAGGCAGTCTCAATCGCCTCGAGCCGTTGATGGCAACTTGTTGTTCTTCTTGTGTTTGTAGTTTCTCTCCTTCGCCTCCTTGATTCGTTGTGGAGTCATTTGCGGCATCCTCCGTCCTTGCTGCGGTGGAGGAGTTTCCACCGGTGGCGCACCCGGTGAGTGACTTGGAATGGGGTCACTCGTCTCCAAACTCCATTTATTTCGATTGAATGTTCGCCCGTTGGGGCGGTGGTAAAACACCTTCAATAGGGGTTGGCTCATTGGGGTCCCCGTTGTCCCGATTTTCATCGCCGGATCCCTTATTGCCTTCTTCCGGTGAGGAAGTGGTGGCGCTTAACAACAACGATGGCGATTTCTTTGAACCACTCCCATTGGATCGATTTCGGTGTGTTCGGAGGACTCTCAGTCCTCCATCGATCTTTGCTCGTGAAGGATTCGGATTCATGCGATGCTTGCTGCATTTGCAACTCTTCAGATAGCGGCGGATTCTAGGATCCTCATCATTGTCAGAGAAGACATCAAGGAGAGGATGTGTGTGTTATGTGGTGCGGGAGATAGGGCGGATGTTGGCCTTCTCACGTGCCTCGCTTCCTCGACTTGCTTTTTCTCTCTCTTTTCCTTGAAAATCTGCGGGATGTGCATGCGATTGTCTTCATCAAGTCTTTGGGAGCCGCGATGGATAGTCCAAAGAAGTTTAGTAGTTCCTCTTCTTCTTCTATAAACTCAGTAGCCGTTGGAACTGTTCCTTGATTTACTAAACTTCCATTTCTCCACTCACGAGACGATTTTGGATGTCCGGGTAAGGTGGAGATAGGATCATTACATCACTATCTCTGCTCTAGCAGTTTTTCTTGTGTTTGTTTGTGTGAACTACAATTTGTGTCTTGAGTTGCCTCTCTTGATCGCCGCGCCTTGACGGACTTGGCCATGTTTCATCAACTACATCCGGAGACTCTACTTCTCCGGCCATCTCCAGATTCTGCTCTAGTGAGTGGCCGACTCAATTTGGTTTCTCCGACTCGGAGCGCTTGATAAGTCGTCTTCGTCTCCTAGTTTGTACGCAGAGGATTTTGGTTCGAGACGGTGTCCTCACGAGTCTTGGGCGGCGGGGCGTCTTGGTGTCCTTTTCGAGGAGCGGGCCGTCGTGGCTTCTCGGTTCTCCTCTTTTTGATGATCGGAGAAGGTATTTGTGTGTCCTTCTCGACCGGCTGCTGCAGGGCGGTGAGACACGAGCTTGGGCGGGTGACTCTGCTGCGGGGGGAGCATGTTTGGTTTTCTTTTCACAGGGCAACAATCTTCTTAGCAGCGGGCAGGGCGGCTTTTCTTCTTGGTTGGAGAGGAAACAAGCTGTATCTTGGGTCGGTGATTCCCCTCACTTGTGTCGTCACTCTCTTGGCGTAAGCTCTCTTCTGTGCGCTAGAGAGATTTGCTCGAACATCCTCTTGTTAACATGGAATGCTTTCCCATGTCTAAGAGGGACTCCTTTCACCTCCATTAGCCGGCCAATCACTAGGCCATATCTAGGGATCCTCCAAATGTGCCATCTTCCTTGAAGGATTTGTTCCCCACATTCTCGGGCAGAGTCACTTTGTAGACAAACTCATTGATTTATCTTTTTCTGCGATGATTGCGGCCATTACGATCACTTTGCTTTTGATAGTTGGTCAAAGTCGCCAAATTTGATGTCAATACATTTGGCAACTATGTCCAACGACTTGTGATAATCCTCCTTCAAGCCGATCTCTTGTTTGTTGTATACACTATTTTATCAAAGTCGGGCTTGGCTATTTCTTTCAAGCATCAACCAAGTTTACATCGGCTTCGTTAATCTCGATGCTCCTCTGCCGGGTAGTGAGCAATGTTGACCAAATCCTTGGCGAGAGATAGTCACCTTTTCAGTGAGCAGATGACTTTATTCCTTCATCGTGAATCTCGGCATTCACGTAGAATTGTCGACTTCCTCCACATATGTCATCGGATATTCTAACGTCGAAGCGGTTTCGGCCGTCGTTTCCAACTTTTCAGCGATTTTCTTCACTAGGGTGTCGTCGGACCCCTGTTTCACCATTAAAGTCGAAATCCACCGTAGAGTAGGTGTGGATTTGCTTTTCTAACTTGGTAAAGTCATAAGTTGGTGCCATTTTCGGGATTATATCGAAGAAAAACTCGAAATTGATTTGAAGATAGATAGGGTTTGAGAGAATTTTTGCCTTTGCTTTTGAGAGAAAGAAATGAACATTTTAGAAGTGTGAGAGAGAAACAGGACGAAAATGGTTTAAATATGGTTTATGAAAGGGCGTGCGGGTGGTTTTGAAATGTGATCGAAATCAATGGCTTAGATTTTGCGCCTATTTAGCATTTAATGTCTCGTATTTAATGCGGCAAACATTTATATCCAATCATAAGCTTGGTGTGCGGCTTTATGTCGTACACATCATCATTATCTTTGACGTATTCCTTAAAACATTCCCACTTAGTCAAAGCGACAACGTTTTTGTCATTTTGCTCATAAGTTACTCGGAACTTATCCCTTAGCCGATTTAACTCTACTTCTCACAGTTCTCTTAGTGACTCATTATCGGTGACTCGGTAAAGTTGTCTTTCCGATACACCTAATTTCTTGAGTGATTTGTTTTGACTCTTTTTCACCCCCTTTTTGTTCCATTTCTTTTCTTTGATTCTTCCGAGTGTCGGCTCACTCAATTAACCCCAACTCATGCTTGAGTTCTTCAAATCTTGACTCACATAATGGTTTTGTGAAGATGTCACTAGTTGTTTATCGGTTGAGATATATTCCAGGATGATGTCCTTCTTTTCAACATGATCTCTTATGAAGTGATATCGACATCAATATGCTTTGTTCTTGAATGCAACAGGATTTTGAGTGATTGCAATTACACTTGTGTTATCACACATGATTGGAATTTCTTTTTTTCTTCAACTTCATAGTCTCTCATTTCTTTGTCTCATCCATAGGACTTGGGCTGCTTGTTTGCCCATGACTATGTATTTCGCTTCAATTGTAGAGGTGGCTATTGAATTTTGCTTCTTGCTAAACCAGAAATTAGCTTTGTTTCCTAGCATTTGACATGTGCCGAAGTGCTCTTCCTGTCACTCTGCATCCAAAGATAGTCGAGAATCGAATAGCCAATTAGCTTGAATCCACCTTCCTTTGGATACCATATGCCTACTTCTTGGCTTCCTTTTAAGTATCTCAATATTCTCTTATTTCTTTGTCATGTCATATGGCTCTCTTTTGGAGCAGATTGAAATCTTGCACATACACCTACAACAAAGGTGATGTCCGGCTCTTCTTTGTGAGATAGAAAGCGGTGATCCGATAAGTGCTCGTATCTTGTTTGATCTACTGAGGCTTGCCATCTGCATCCATGTCCATTTTGGTGATGTGTTCATTGGTATTTTTCTGAAGACTTCTCCTCCATACCAAACTTCTTCATTAAATCTACGGTGTATTTTGTTTGACTTATGAAGGTTCCATCCTTGTTGTTTCACTTGAAGTCCAAGGAAGAATGCGGCTCTCCCATCATGCTCATTTCAAATTTACTTTGCATGAGGTTTGAAAACTTTTCACACACTCTTTGTTTGTGGAACCAAAAATGATGTCATCCACATATATTTGAACAAGCAATATACTCTTTTTGTCTTGAATTACGAAAAGTGTTCTATCTACTTTTCCTTTTGTGAATCCATTTTCGGTTAGGAATTGTGACAAAGTGTCATACCATGCTCTGGGTGCCTGTTTCAATCCATATAGAGCTTTCTTGAGTTTGTATACCTTATCTCCAAGAGTCTTACGCTCAAATCCTGGAGGTTGTTCAACATACACTTCTTCTTCCGGTAAACCATTTAGGAATGCACTTTTTACATCCATCGATATACAATGAAATTCTTGTGAGCTGCATAGGCAAGAAACATCCTTATAGCTTCCAATCTTGCTACAGGGGCAAATGTTTCATCAAAATCTATCCCTTCTTCTTGGCAATATCCTTTGGCTACTAGTCTTGCTTTGTTTCTTACCACGTAACCTTCCGTTCATCTTATTTACGAACACCCATTTGGTGCCAATAACATTTTGATGTATGGGTCTTTGCACTAATTCCCATACTTTATTTCTTTCAAAGCGATTCACTCTTCTTGCATAGCTTGAATCCAATGTGTGTCGTCAATGCTTGTGACACGTCTTTGGGCTCTATTTGCGAGATGAAGCATGTGAACATGGCTTCTTGTTGAGTTCGGATCTTGTATTTGACACCTTCTCTTATATCTCCAATGACAAGTTCGGTGGATGATCTCTCACCATCTTACATCAGGTTGGAGTAAGTTAGTGGATTGGATTGATCGACTTGCAATTTTGTGTTCTTTGCGGGTCGACTCTCTCGTAATCACTTAGCTGCAAATTTTCATTTGTTTTTGAGATTTGACTATCTCATCTTCTTCTCGAATTGATAATTCCGACTTCGAACTTCCAAAGATAGGGACTCTTACGTATGGTTGGATGATTCAACTTATCGGTTGACTCTTCAATGTCTTCTCCATTTACATTTGGCTCATCGAATACTACATGAATGGATTCTTCCGTAACCATAGTTCTTTTGTTGAGTATCCTGTAGGCTTTGCTTTCGGTGAGTATCTAAGAAGATACCTTCATCGCCTTTAGCATCAAAAGCCTTTAGGTTGTCTTTGCCATTGTTGTGGATGAAGCATTTACATCCAAATATTACGAAATATGCAACATTTGGTTTTCTTCCAGTCCCGGATCTCATAGGAGTCTTTGTCATTTGTCTATTTATCATACATCTGTTTTGGGTGTAGCAAAAATTTGTGTTGATTGCTTGAGCCCCAAAATCTTTTTGGTAACCTGCTTGACTAACATGGTCCTAGCTTCTTTGAGGGTTCTGTTCTTCTTTCTCGCAACTCCATTCTTTGTGGAGTTCTTGCTGCCGATAGTTCATGACCAATACCATTTTCAATACAATCGAGTTATTATTCCATTGACAAATTCGGTTCCTCCTCGATCTTATTTTGATAATGGTTTGACTCTTCTCGTTTTGAATCCTCTTCATCGGATGTGGTAGTTTTTGTAGAGTTTCTTTTTCTTCTTACACATGAATATTGTCCATGTATATCTTGAGTAGTCATCTACTACCACCAAGGTGTATTTCTTTCCACTTATCTGGGTGGTTCCTTTGGGCCAAATAGATCCATATGAAGCGGATGCAATATTCTTGTTGAGGATGGGCATGTCTTTTCTTTGAATGACGACTTGATTTGTTTTCCCTCGACATGCGTCACATATACTCTCCTTCTTGTATCTCGAGTCTGGAAGTCCTTCCACAAGATTACTTACAGCAAGCTTGTTAATCATTTTGAAATTCGGGTGACTCGGCTTTTTGTGCCACAACCAACTTGATTCAACATTTCTTTGCTAGTAGGCAGTCTTTGGGTGTTGCGATTGACCAATCCACTACATACATATTTTTTCTGTCTACATCCTTGCAAAGACAACTTCATTTGATTCAATATCTTTGATTTGGCATATACCCATGTTGAATCCAACATTGTAGCCCTTGTCACGAGTTGGATGATGCTCGATAAGTTGAAGTTGAGTCCTTCAACATATGCAACATCGTGATTTCTAATCCATTCCTCTTGATGGATCAATGCCTCTTATTTCACCAGGAGCTTCATTTCCTCTAAATATGACTTTTGCTCCTTTAACTTCCTTGAACTTTGACAGGTTTTCTTATTTCTGTCATATGTCCGGAAACGACCACTATCCATGTACAAGGTTCCTTGGCTTTCATTACATTCCTTGAACCGCAATCAAGGAAATTAAGTTTTAGGTACCCATACTTATGCGGGTCCGAGGGGTTAGAATTGTAAGATGATCCAACCAACCTATAGCCAAATGATTTGACTCTAAGGGGTTGCCATCTATCGTGCCATAATCATAATTAATCTGGCAAATTGCTTGGGGATTCTAGGTTCATACTGTTTGTCTCTTTTGTCGTATGCTGCATATGTGTTTTAGCAATTGCCTTCCTTGGGTAATTGTGGTGTCTTTGAGTGTGGTGCCTAGGTGCATATGTGTCTTTGAAAGCTCTTATGCTTTTGGAATGGCCTTTCTTTGAGTTCTGGCCTTTGCCATTTGGGCTTATATTCTATAAGTCTATCTTTGATAGTTCACATTATTCCAATCACTTGGCTTGGATATTTTCTACCATTCCCATCATATGTATTTCTCTTATGGGTTTTAAGGGTTTTTGGTAGCTCTGCTTCCTTTTTGCGAGTATTTTACGTTTGGAGTTTCTTTGAGGACTCATTTGAATCTCTTCTGGTGTCCCTTTCAAAGACACTCAAGTCGGGTTGTTTTCCTTTTCCTTTATAACCAAGGCCAGTTTGCTTGTTATTGTGCTTTGGAGTGAATGTGTGTGCAACATTTAGAGTTTTGGATTTTTCGGACTCTTCATGGCTTGAAGATCATTTTTCCAAAATTACTTTTGAGGTTTGACATAGCACGAGGAATTAAATCTAAGCCTGTCTTGTCTCCACATTCTCTTTGACTCATAATAAGATCATCCAATGATTTAGATGCCTTAGTGAATGAGGCAATAACATTCTTGAGGTCATTCTCCCTCTTTTCTATAGCAGCAATTTCGCTTTATTAATTTAGCATTTTCACCTTTAAACTTTCATTCTCATCACTATTTGACTTAGAGTACTCGGCTCCTTAGTCGACTTTGAGTTTTGACTTTTGAGTAGGTTTGTTTTCCTCATTCAATAGTGTGTGTGAGGATTTAATGTGTTCAAAATCTTTCATCATTTTGCCTAATGAATCATAAAGATGGAGTGGGTGATGAAGTGTGTGTGTCGCGATCACTATCACTAGTGTCTAAGTTTGATGAGTTAGAGTGTACCTCATCTTCTTGGTCGAGGTTGATCTTGTTCCTTGGCCATCAAGCGGGCTTCTTCTTGAGTCACTTGAGTAGTCGAACTTCATTTTGCTCTGAATCATTTGTCTCTCTTGACTTGGGCCATTTTGTGTTCGTGATCTCTCTATGACCATCATTGCCTTTTTTTTTTCTTGTCTTTCTCTCAAGACCTTTCTTTCTTCTTCATCCCCTGTCTTGTTGACTACGAGGATATGAGCGATCAATGGCATAATGACCTGGTTGTCTACTGATTCAACATAGATATTGACCTTTTGATCGACTCTTTCCATTCTTGGATTGTCACCCTTTGATACTCAACTTTTTGATGATCTGTTCTCTTGGTTGGCCTATCTTCCCTTGATTTGGAGGAGCCGAGTGTCTTTCGGAAGATTCACCCTTTCCTCTCTTGTAGTTCTTATTAAAGACCTTGTTGAATCTTTTAACCATCGGGGCTATTTCTTCCGGGTCAATGACTTCTTTGACCTCGGCTCTCTTCCCATCTTTGACAATTAAAAATTGTTTTGGGTACAATTTTGTCTCTTCCTGGTCTTTTCTTCTCACTCAAACTCGTAGGCTTTGAGGTCCGAGAATAACTCATGGTTGGATGTCTTTGATAGGTCCATGGAATGTCTCGGTGCCATGACCTTCATTTCCCATTCAGGTGGAAGACTTTTAGGATCTTCATACACATTTCTTCTCGTGTATATTCCTTTCCAAGTGTGATGACTCATTTGTGATTTACGTGAACCGAGCATCTAGTTGATCCAGGTTCTCTCCCGAGATCATTTTGAAGTTCTCAAATTTCGTACAACCACCGATAATTTGTTTTCTTTGATTTGCTCACGAGCCTTCACAAATCAATGTCGACTTGTCCCCATTTCTTTAGCCGTTTTGCATGATTTGACTTTATTGAACATGGCTTTGTCAAGGTTTTGTAAAGGATGTCCTTGGCTACATTGTCCAGGTTATATCTTTTTGTCATCATTTGTCCACTCAGTTCTTGGTTTTCAACCATGGTAGTGCGGGAGCAACATCTTCTTTCTCCCGGTTGCAACTCTTAGACAAATGTTGTGTGTTCACCTTTAAGATTTGCGAGAGGCCCATCTTCTATCACTATCCACATCTCATCATGTAATCTTTGATAGATGAGCGCATACGAATTTTCCAATCATCAAATTCTTCAATAGTGAACATAGGGATGCGTGTCAAATTTGCTTCCATGATAATAACTTTTAATGATAAAAAGAGTTTCGAGAGTTTAAGTACTAAAGTAGACTTTGAAAAGTTTGGAGATCTAGTTCAAGTAACGGTGCGGAGGGTTGAGTGAACCAACCGCTCCGATACCACTGTAGGTCCCAAGGGGTGTAAGTGTAAGGTTTAGAAGAGGGGTTGAATAAACCTTACCAAATTTTCGATTTAGTCCTTTTAAATATACATAGTTGATTCTACACATTTTGTGTCCTTGATGGACAGTCAATTTAGTCAATCAGTAGAGTTAGTCTCTCAACGGACTCAATGAGTGTTGATGGAATAACTCATTTTTGTTGACTCTAAATTAACTCAATTGTGGTTTTGTTTTTTTGGAAGACTTAACACCCTTAAGTTTGATTAAGCAAGAGTTTAGTGCAAGGTTTAGTACTTGTATTATCAAATGGATAGCAAATTTATCGTGAGATATAAGCGTTAAAAATGCGGGAATTAAAATCTTTGAAATGTAAATGACACGGTGAAATTTTTATAGAGGTTCGAAGATGGGGTAATTCTTCTACTCCTCTCTTTTCCAACTCCTAGAGGAATCCACTAGGTAATGATCGGTTTACAAAGTGGTAGCAGTCCGGATACAAGTCTTGATCACACTGGTGACTTGATCCTTTGGGACTCGATCTGGAGACGCCTTGATCACTCGGTGGCTTCTCGACGACTCGGCTTCTTCACAGGCAAGTGCGCCTTGCTACTCTGACTCACTTGCTCAAGCTCTTTGGATTTGATCACGAAGCCCTCCAAAAGCTTAAGACTTGGTTCGACCTTGAACCTTCCTACAATCCTTCGTGGAATGTAGACCCCTTTTCTTCAAAAGTTTCCTCTTCAAGCGATTGAAGTTCTCTTTCCTTCACGGTGAGTGTTGGATTGATGTACTTCGTAATGTAGGCTTGAGGATTAATCTTGAATGATTTGAGAGTATTTTTGGTTACAATCTAATTGATTTCTTGAATATTCGTGGTTCAGTCTCCCTTCTCTCGAGTCATTCCTCGCCTTTTATAGTGATCTTTCAAAAATTTGCCCGTTGAAGAGATAGCTTATTTTTGAAAGTCACTTGCGATCGTTAGCTTGTCTTGTTGCGATCCTTGGAATTGCCATTTCCTCATATGAATTGTTCTTTCACCTTTTGAGTTCGACACGGTGTGGTGCTTCCCATTGGTTCATTCCTTTTGCACGCTTCAGGGTCGAGCACTCGAGAAAGGTGGTATGGAGATATTACTTATTTAAGTAAATCTCTTGATTTACGGCAACGGATCTTTTTCTGATTATCTCGACTTGTTGCATTTCCTTGCTTTCCCAGGTGACTTAGAGTCGCCTTCCAATCATGGATGACTCTTTTGTCACTTCAACTTGAGACTTGGCTTTTCTCGAGTTGACTTGACTGATACTCCACTTAGCATTGCATTTCACCGCTTCTTCTTCTTGATAGAGTTCGTCTACTCTTCTTTGCCATACTCACTGCCTTGTCACAGAGTCTTCCTTCCATCTTGATTGTCTTTTGCATGTTAGGGTGTAGGCGACTTAACTCGACTTGGCACTCTAATTGTTACAATGCATTTTGACAAGAATTGGGGTGCCAACTTTCTATTCTAAGTTTTACATGGCATTCATCAAAATCTAAACAATAAAATTCCTAACATATATATATATATATATATATATCTTTAAATTCGAATATAATTACCCCATTTTGCACCATGCAGCTAAGTGTGATAAGACTAATAATATGAAATATGTTTCTTTTAAAAATTTGTAATTTTTTAGATTAAAAAATAAATAATATAAAGAAAAATAAAATTTACAATAATATAGTGCAACAACTTTTTTAATTTCTTGATGCCATCCAGTATCACCCATTGGAAAAAGAAGTGGATATTGTAATGGGTCATAACATCCATAGTAGTGCTTTATTACGTAATCATGCCGGGAATGTGCATGAACTACAATGTCACGTTCGAAAGGTATGTTAGCGTTATTTCCTTCAACCCATATGGCCGCAACTTGATCGGTTTGTTGGAGAATTATAAATCGGTTGATCTAATTTCACATCTTTTGAAATATGAAGTTGGACATCATCCATTGAAGGATAATCCTTCAATCTTCTGAAAAATATTCCATATGGATTTACCTCTAAAATTTTCATGAGTTTCTTCACAACAACTTCAGACAAAGTTGAGTTTTCTAGTGCTTTCATTCTATTCTCAACCTCATTTTCTGTTTCCACAAAATACAGCTGAAAATAACCAGGTCCACCTTCATTTGGAATCAACCCTGGAAGATCATGGTAAACCATTCCTTGTGCACGAAAAGTATAGACTCCTCGTCTTGTAGATGCAAGCTCTTTGTCTAACTTCACACCAAATGAGGTAAAATAGAAGATACAATTGAGCGGACGAATAGATTTCCGAAATAATTAAGGTTGCCTCTTCAGAATTAGAAGTAAATAACTCATACAATTCGTCTGGAATTTGAATAGGTGCAAGTTTAACTTTTCCATTATTGCAGCAAAAAGTCGGAGGTTCATACTCAAATCTTGCAGCATCACAATAAATACAATTGGAAATAGTTTCCAACTTATGTATATTCGAGCATGTGGATTCATAGTAAGTTAAACCTAGTATGAAAATAAATTTAAATATTCCAAACTTTAGTTAAGTAAAAGCTGAATTCAGTGCATCGTGTTTACTTTAAACTTTAACATTACTAATCTTCAGATTCACGCAAAATCATTTGAGCTCTTAAAAGCCATGTAACACGTGAACCTTTCTTTGGGTTCTTCACTCTTTTATGCTCTTTAACTTTGTCTATATATTTCTTTCTCTGTATAGTACTTAAATTGGCATACTTTCTTTTCATCATCTCACGATTTCTTTGACGATAAACATCTTTAACTGTAATATAAAAATCACAAGACGTTGCATTAAAGTATTTTACATGTTTTTGAGTTCTTAAACTGTTAAAGACAAATATCTTTCTAAATATATAATCATTAACTTAATATTAAATCAACTTTACCTGATGCAGAATCTGACATGGAAGATTGTCGATACATCTGAATATCTTGAATAAATCCTGACATTGATTATATGGTTAATTTAATTGACTTAATAAAGAGACATACAATTATATTAGCATATAATAAATTATTTATGACTAAGAGATGTTAATTAAACTTATTAAGAAATATTATCTTACAAGTCTTACATCTAGATGAATATTTTGGAAGTTTTTGGATAAAATAAGATATTTGAAGTTTTAAAAAAAATTGTAAAGGAAAATTTATAATTAAAATAATTAAAACTGAAGGAATTTTTTAAAATAAGATCTTATTTTAATAAGAAGTTGGAGTGAACTTATTTAACTTTTCACAATTTGTAAACTCTCAAATAGTTTGTTTAATATAATAACTATTATAAATATTTAAAAAATTACATTTTTTAGAGTTACCAAACATAAAAACAAAAGTCACTTGGTTAGAGTATCTAATGCTTGTACACATATCAAGCAATCTTTCTTTTTTAATTTCTCCCTTTTTTTATTGAGAAAGAATATTGCCCCAACATTGTTCCATCATTTCCCTTTGTAACTTGCAATAAAAGGTACAATCACTCAATGATTTATATTTCGGCTTCCTGCCCAACAATTAGGAAGAAATTTGTTTTGGAATTTGAGAAGTGGAACATTACTTTCTGCTATTTTTGGCATACCAAGTTTTTGCAATTCTTTTGTGGGGAAAATATTAAATTAATATTTTGTTCATATAAGTTACGAATCAACAGAACATTAAAGTTTATACTTTTCACTCATCTGAAAAAAGTTTGTTGCAGTGCAAAAATATTACCTTTTAAACTTTGAATATTGGGTGAATATGACTTTTACATAACTTTCTATGTCTCATATTATAAATGTTAGTTTCTAATTTAATCTTTCTTAGAATGTATTATGATTTTAGTCCTTCAATTATTATTTTTTCATACATACATGAATAAGTATTATTAAAAGTCTTACATCTATGTTATTATGCATTTAATTTTATTTAACAAAATAAAGCAAATATAGATCAAGTAAAATAAGTATTATTTGTCAAAAATAAAGAGTTAAAAATAGTGTAATGTTATAAATGAGTAAAATAAGCATCAATCATTATAAAAAAGGTATAAGACAAACTAAAAAAATCATTTAAAAAGACTCCATATATCCACATTTGAATGTCCGGTTTGCTCCAAAACAAAGTCAAACTATTAGAATATTATAATATTCTGCATAGCTTTCTTTATTAGTTCTGTTAATAGGATTATAGAAATGGTTCCCAATTATCAAGCTTAAATGACCGCAATAAATGATGATAAATTAGAATTGTCTATAACTTCTACATATTTATAGTTTATAAGACACATAGTAATTACATTAAGCAATTATGCTTAGGTGACTCATTTTTCTTTTAGCATTATTTAGTGTGATACTAAAGGTTATATATTTAGTATGAATCTCTGCTGGAGTAATAAGTTGTAAAATACATTTGTTTTACAATTGTCCAAAGATATACGTAATTTGTATTGTTCAGCCTAAACCGCAAGATTCTTCTGTAGTATGTGACCTTTATGTTGGACGTAGAGGTGGCAAAACTCAGCTCGGCCCGCGGGCCGGCCCAGCCAGCCCGATGTTTGGGCTGGGCTGGGCTGTGAATTTTTATGCCCGAAAAAAGTCGGGCCTATTTGGCCCGAGTGGCTCGACGGGCTGTCGGGCTAGCCCGACTTTTTCGGGCCGGCCCGAATTTTACACATAGATTTCATGCATGGGCTGGACTGGGCCAAGCATTTTCGTAGCCCGATCCATCCCAAATTTTTGCAAAAGCCCGAGACTCAGTTTTGGGTGGGCTGCCCGACCCATTGCCCGACTTGCCTAGTTGATGTAAGATCTTTTCCGTTCATTCATTTTATTTTGCAATCATACTCATATTTATAGGTTATTCTACCATCAGTATTTTATATGTGCATGCATATTCAAATATTGTTGCACAAAATATACGCGTGATATTATTTTTAATTCCTATAAAATATTAAAATAAATTAATATATGATTAACTGTCATTTTTTAAGCCACATCGTTTCAGTAGGTTTCATTTCTTTTCATCATTATGATTAGGTGACTCTTTTTTTTTATCATTATTTAGCGTGATAGTGTTATATATTTAGTGTGAATCTCTGCTGGTGTAAGCTGTAAAATACATTTGTTTTATAATTGTTAAAAATATACATGATTTGTGTGTTGTCTTTGCCCGATGGGCTGGGCCGCAACTCATTTTCCTAATTTCTTATGGTTGTTGCCAAGACCGTGTAAAATTTAATTTGAAATCAATATCGTGTCTGAGAATGCATGACTGACACGTGTACTTGTGGGTCCAAATACTGCATGTACGCCCTTGTTTTTTATTTGTCTTTTTTAACAGCAAAAAAATTTGCAGTTACCACTCTAGCTAGTACTCATTTTTACATTGTGATCTTCCATTCATTTCATACAATGAAAACAGCTCTAAGATCACAATGTTGCTTAATTTAAGACACCGTTGATTGATCCCCTAATTACATGCTACATCGAAAATTAAAGGTTGATATACATATATATATATATATATATATATATATATATTTTAATGTGTGTCAAAAGAAGCGTTTGGTTGTGAACTTGGAATAGATGAAGCATAAAAAGTGCATTTTGCATGCTAGACATTAACACATTCTTGAATCTTTCGTATTTTACTGCATATAATTGACAGAAATTAATTAATCCCTAGCAAGAATGGTCTATGACGATAAAAAATTAAACATTAACACAAACATATATTTGAAATGTAATTTAATATATTAAAAAGAGTAAACATACTGCATGAAATAATTAATCGAATTTTTTACGTCACATTAATTGTTTTTTCAAACTACTGGAAAAGGCTCTTTTAAACACTTCCAATTCGAGAAAAATAAAAGAAAATTAGTAGAAGAAATAATAATGAAAATAAGACAAATTACTGACCTATTATCAAAGGGAAAACATTACATCACCTGAATATTCCTATTTGGAGAACACCTTCACAATAATGTCATGTATTATGTTGATGTTCATTCCATCTTTCTGTTTTCACCACAATGCCTGAAATATTAAATTGAAAAAAGTTATAATATGAGTCTCACTTATCCAATTACCACCACACCTACAAATTGAAAAAAAAAAATCTTACAAGAAAATTAAAGGGCTGTTTTTTTTAAAAAAAATATAAATGAAATGTAATTTTTGAAAATTAAAGATATTTAAAATTTTAAAATTTATGACAAATAGCTTTTTCTATAAATAATTTATTATTTTTGAAAATACTTTAACTTACATTTAGTTATAAATATAATTTGTAATATTATTTTTCAAATTTTATAAATAATTAAGTTTTTTGAAATTTCCAAATTATTAAAATTGTAAATTGTTTTGTTTTATTTGTACATTTAAATATTGTTTTATATTTAAATATGATTTTTAAATACTTCCCATGTATTTGGGTAGCTGCAACATGTAGTTGGACATACATGAATGAACAAATTTATTTTTTATATGTCAGAAAATTAATTTATCAATGTAGCCACCATGTGCAGCGATCATCTGATCTCGATCTGGCGGCGACACAAAAGTTGATCATAATCAACTCCTGGTGAAGCTCCGCCGTGAATCGCGATGGCTTCAAATTATTCGGGCACAATGGGCGGAAACTTGGAATAGACGAAGCATAAAAAGCGCATTTTGCATGCTAGACATTAACACATTCTTGAATATTTCGTATTTTACTGAAACTAATTGACATAAATTAATTAATCCCCACCAAGAATGATCTATGATGGTAAAAAGTTAAACATTAACACAAACATATATTTGAAATGTAGTTTAATATATTTAAAAAAAAAAAAGTAAGCATACTGCATGAAATAATTAATCGAATTTTTTACGTCACATTATTTTTTTTTTCAAAATACTGGGCTCTCTTAAACACTTGAAATTCGAGAAAAATAAAAGAAAATTAGCAAAAGAAATAATACTGAAAATAAGACAAATTACTGACCTATTTTCAAAAGGAAAACATTACATCATCTCGAATATTCCTATTTGGAGAACACCTTCACAATAATGTCCTGTATTATAATGATGTTCATTTCATCTTTCTCGGGGTGACGAACTGGGATTCTAAGCGGTGAGGGGGCCAACAAATGGAAGTCGAATATTTATTTTTTATATAATAAAATTCAAAGTATATTATATATTTGCATTAAATACAATGTCAATACTCATCATTAAGCATCCCAAAATACATAATTTACAATCCAAAATTGACATAATTTTTCTTTCTTATAAAAAATGAGGGGGGCCAAATGGAAATTATACCAAATTTTACATATAAAAAATGAAAAAAAATATATATAGGGCCCCCCCTCACCATATATGTAGGTCCGTCCCTGATCTTTCTGTTTTCACCTCATGCCTGAAATATCAAATTGAAAAAAGTTATAATATGAGTCTCACTTATCCAATTATCACCACACCTACAAATTGAAAAAAGTTTTTAGAATGATTTATGTAAAGACTTGATAAGGGTTAAATTAATATTGGGCTTTATGTTTTAAACTAAATACCTGAAATATCAAATCAAAAAATGTTATAATCTGATTCTCACTTCTCCAATTACCACCTTACCTGCAAATCAACGAAGATAAATTTTGTTATATCAAGAATGTTTTAAGATTCTACAAAATATGAACTACAAAAAGATGGAAATTACACAAAATAGTATTGAAAGTTTTTCATAATGAAATGAAATTGGTATACTTTTGTTATTTGAGATGAGAATGTTTTTGTAATTTGAGAATGTCAGAACTTTTGTTTTTGTAATTTGAGAATGTCAGAACTTTTTTTTTATGAAAAAACTAAGGGGTACTATTTAGGAAATGAGAACCAAATTGAAAGTAATATCATGAGGAGTCATTCCCCTCCAGCATACGGCCCTACAATTTGATGTTCATTTAACATTTTGTAACTCCCCTTTTTAATTATTGAGTAAGAATTTTCTAAAAATACATTAAAAGTCAAATTTCTTTTAAGAAAAAAACAATTGGTGATTAATATTACTCTATGATGAGTCATTCCTCTCGAGCAGACGCCCTTGCAATTTGATATTCATTTAACATTTTGTAACTCCGCTTTTTAATTATTGAGTAATAATTTTCTAAAAATACCTTAAAAGTCAAATTTTAAGATAAGAAAATAGCATGCAATTCGGTGCCATCTACAACATTGGAGTTAAATGTGAAGCTTGTAACTCCCATTTGTAATTATTGAGTAAATCCAATTTACAAGTTTGACCTTAAAATAGAATTAGACCATTATATTTGTTGTAGGGTCATATTAGGCAAATCAAAAATTTCAAGAAACTAAGAAAATGATTCATACTTTTATAGGGAGTATAGATATAGATTAAGAAGTGGTTTATAGTAGTAGAATAAGAAATAGTTAAGAATCGAGAAGTTGGTAGTGTTGTCAGATATAATCTAAAAATTTGAAAAAACAAGAGTTTGAGTGTTTGAAAAAAAAAATACTTTCGAAGTTAGCTTTTGAAAAGAAAGACTAAAAATACCCATAAACGAATGACATGGGTATTTACGAAGAAAAAGAATAATTTTGGATTATGATAAAATTTTGAGGACAAGGATGTCAAAACAAAATTATTCTTATTTATAAAAGTACCAAAATCACTTTTTCGAAAATTAGAAATACCCCAACTTTTAGATTTTAATTAAATATAGTAGAATCAAAAATAAAAATTGATATTTACAAACAATAAAATATGATAACTTTTTTTCAACTAAAAAGTAAGAATCACTTTTTTCTTTTAGTATTTGCAAACACCGCCTATAAGGTTGGAGGTTAAGTCAAGTCATTCTCATTAGAAGCATATCCCCAATCATAATGATGAAAACTAGAACCACAAAAATGAACCTTATCCTTAGATTTGTCTCAAAATATAGGGATAATTACAAAAACCTCCCTGAGGTTTGGATTAATTACAAAAAAATCCAAAGATATTTCAAAATTACAAAAAGTCCCCTCAAGTTTGCTTTTGTCTTAAATTTAAGGGGGTAATTATAATATTTGTGTGAGTATTAGGGAGGTTTTTGAAATATTTTTTATTTATGAAGGGGGAAATGTGAAACAGAGTCAACCTCAAGGGTTTTTTTGCAATTTTCAAAAAACTCTGGGTTTCTTTGTAATTAGCCGGAATCTCAGGGAGTTTATTGTAATTATCCCCAAAATATATGTATATTTCCAGAAATTTTAGTGATAATTGCACTAGTCTTCACACATGACTCTCTTGATTAGAATAGAAACAAATGAAGCAGAGGAAGTACCACAAGCTTGTAGCTCAAGTGATATTAATCACCCTTTGTAAGGGTGTTGACCGGAAGAGTTAAAACTCATTATCTTTCAGTTTCTTTGAAATTTATTTTCTTCCCTCCAACTAATACTCACAATTTATTTAAAAAAAAATGAAGTAGAGAAAGCGAACATGTGAACTACTGGACTGGAGTATTCAAATTCTTGATTGATAGAACAACCACTTTTTAGTGGGTATGCCCACCACCATAACAAATATCACGGGTGTTTTTGGCAAATTGGGCAGTGCCAAGGAGTTAGGAGTCGCTGTATTAATTATTCCCCTTTTCGTTTTCACACTGGATCCTTCTATTTCTTCAAATTAAAGTATTAATTACGCATTTCACAAAACGTGTACTTCTTGAGTTCAAACTACTTAGGCATGCATATCTTATAGCGATGTGTCTTTAACCCATATAATTTTGTAAAAGTAATAATTAAAGTTATTTAGCGTTTTAAAAGCAATAACTTGAGCTAGAACTCCTCTTAATGTTATGCAGTTAAAGGTCACTAAGCATTTATTAAACTTGTTCTCGAGCTTGAATATTACAAAATATAAATTTTCTCTGGATTACTATTATTTGTTGCTAGTTTTGAAACGATGTATAGACAGTGTGCCAACGTTACTCAATGGGTATTGTCCGCCTGTCTTGACGTCTTTGGGAGAAAATATTTTAACCCTTACTTTATAAGTCAAGTTTGGTTTAATTCATGCCACCAAACTGGGCACTGCCCAACTCCATACAAAAAGTGACACATGTCACTTTTCCCCTTTTTTGCCAAACCCATTTTAATATGGGCAAACCATTTAATAAAAACAAAAAATATTTTCTATAAAATCTTATTTGACATGTTTCCGTCAAAAATTTCCGCAAAAAACGCACCGCCAAAACTTGGTAACTTGGTATCAGAGTCGTGTATACGATTCAAAAATAAATTATTTGTTTTAAATAAATTTTTAAAACATGTCTGGTTTAACTCTTGAAAAGGAAATTGAACTCCTAAAAGAAGAAAAACGTGATTTGATTGAACAAGCCAGATCTTTAGAAAATATTCTAAGTACTCGATTAAGAGAACGTGATCCCTTGTTAGAAGATCTTCAAATTTATATAACAAGAATAAATAACATTAACGATTATCTTAATCAACTAAAAAATCTTAATGGAAATAGAAGATAAATCTGAGCAATCAGACTTTTCTGATGATCAACAAATTATTTTTGAAGAAAATACTGAAGGTTTTTACTCTAGTATTATCTTTAAACAAGAAAAACTTTCAAAGATTGCAGCCACTCAACTAGATCTGAAAAAAGAACAAGTTTTTAAATTACCAAAATTTATTCCTAAAATGATGAATAACATTTTGAAAAGAAAAAATGAAATTTTTTATTGTGTTTCTAGTAAAGAAATGCATATTGATATTTCAGATACAACTGGCAGTGTTTATTTACCACTAATTACTCGTGAAGAAATTAATAGTAAATTAGCCAGTATTCCTATAGATATCCATACGAAAATTAGTGTTTTACATCTTGGAGCGATTAAAATACTAATCAATGCAGAATTTAGAGAAGGAATAGATTCTCCCATAAAAATGGCCTTAATTGATAATCGAATTAAGGACAGAAAAGATTGCATCTTAGGTGCCGCTCAAGGTAATTTAATTTACAATAAATTTATGTTCACAGTTTATCCTAAGTTCGGATTGAGTTTAACAACCAAGAACTTAGATCAAGTCTTAAGTTTCATACATAAATTTGAGATATCAGATTTAATGGACAAAGGCGATAAAGTATTCAGCATAACCTATCTTGTAGGATATGCACTAACCATTCAAATTGATGATGTATTTTCTGATATTGGAAAGATTGAAGAAACAAAGTTTTCTGAAATCACTCCTATAGAAAATTCTTGGGCTATTGATATAGCTAAAGGAAAGCGACTTATTGGTTCTAAACCAACATTAAGTCATCATAAACATTTAGGAGAACCATCTAATAGAGAACTCCTAAAATCTATGTCTAAACGTACAGATCAATACTCTGAAAATTTTGAAAAAATGAAGAAAGTTCTTGGAAATTAATAACTCTTCAGAATATGACACTTCCAGAGATTAAATCTTTGATAGAAACTGCGCTCATTAAAATTAGAGATCTTGAAAAAAGATTTGAATCTTTTGAAAAGGAAGAAGAACTTTTAAGACCTGAACATCTTGAGATTGTTGCTGGTAAAATTATACAGGAAATTTCTGATAAAATTGATAAAAATAATTATATTTGTGAAAAACAAGATCCTTTAGTAAATAATATTGAAGGAGATATATTAAAAACAATTAGTTTTAAATATTCACCACCAAATCACCTTGTTGGAAATGCTGAATTAGGTTCATCAGGAAATCTAAATGCTTTGACTTGGCCTTTTCAACCTAAAAAATGAGTTTTTTGGAAAACTTGAAACCTACTTTTGGGAACATATTCTTGATAATCAAGAAGAAATCAATGGTTTTGATCCAATTCAGGAACTTGTCAAATTAATGACCTTTGATGAGTCAGGTATCATACAACAACTTGAAGAAAAACCTTTTCTCAAAACATTTTTTGGCCTTGAAAGTGAAACAGAAAAATATTTTGTTCAAACTGAAGAAAGAAACTAGGAAACTGACAATGATCAAGAAACCAGTGAAAAGGCTATTTTTGGGGTTTTATCAAATAGCCTTCAACCTTATATAAGGGGTATTTTGGGGTTTTATCAAATAAAAAGGCTATTTTTGAAACTTTTGAATAAGTGAGGCTAAAGTTGTAAGTTGGCTTCAAAATTTAGGCTATTTTCAATCTTTTCCCAAATAAGGGGTAAGTTCAAGAATGGCCTCTTTTCATGTTTCAGTTACAACTATGGTCTTCCTTATTAAAAGGATTCAAATATACACTGAAGTTCTCATTATACCCTTTATAAAGAATAAGGAAATATGATTAATTGCGTGCATTTTCGAGAATACGAACACTTTTTAGTTTCTATTTCATGTTTCATTCGTGGCATTGTTACACCTACTTAGATCCAGTCTCCATACGGAGGTTTCAAAAAGATCATGTCAGGTTTCCACCCGATAAACTTAACAGGTCATAGAATTTAAAAGATGTCCGATTCTATGTTATCAGTTCCAAACTAAGGTTTACAGGTGAAAATGGAAATAGTCCATTACGACCATATCAGGCCCAACATGCTTCCGTAAAATTAATAAATCCCTTAAAATTCATACCTCTTTTGACCGAAAAAAGACCAGGGTTAAGTGGTTTAACGCCACCGATCGGAAAATTACGCCCCAGATCTTTTGACAAAACGGCTCCACACTGTTCAACCTCACCTCGGGGAAGATGATCGCAAGTTATCCGACTCCTTCAAACTCGCAAACACGGCCTTGGTTCGTTTCCTACTCCAAGGCGTAAAGTAATTCTTTAAAGGGGATTGATCAATAGTACATTATGAACACATGTTGAACAAACAACCTTTATTTTATTAAGAACTTAAAGAAAAATTTATTACATCGTAATCTCCTTTTGGGAGAGAAAACCCATTTAGCCTCTCATAAAGGCTATTACACTCTTGTACATAAAATTAAAAAACTAAAACTGAAAACTGAAAACACTCTGGAAATTCTAAACTCAGAAAGAATTTTACAAAGAAAGTTTATTGTAAGAAGATTAAGGGAAATGTCCGATCTCCTCAGCCTCCTTCAAACTTTGGTTTAAATAGATGTAAGTCCGGATTTCAATTTCGGACTTCAGCTCTTGTTGAAATGTAAGATGTCATTTTCTTACATCAAACTCTTGAATTATTGCTTGCTTCCACTTGCAGCAATTAGTTGGCCTTTCCCTTTCTTCACATGGATTGGCCCCATCTTGCCTGGTATCCGAAGTTCTTTATACAAACTTCCAAATCCTGCTGACTCGTCCTTTGTCTTGTAATACTTTGGACGGCATCTTTCATGGACCCACTTTTCGTCTTTTTCCTGAGTGGGTTACCTGTCTCGAGTCACATGTCTCCACTGACTTTGTTGGGGAATCTACTTTTTTGGTGGTCCCCGAAACTTTGGATACTTCTGTGACTTTTCTGTAAGTCCAAGCGGCTACGATAATCTAGAGGGGGGGTGAATAGATTATCTCCATCTTTTCGATTTATCCCTCTTTTTTCGAATTGAATGCTCAAAGACAAATATAAAGGTGCGGAATGTAAGCAACACGCTTCGATTTAAAGAGGTTCAACCCACCTAGGGCCTAATCCTCTACCACCCCAAAGATATCAGGGATGGATTTTGAAAAGAGAAAAAGATTTTATTAATAATCACCAAAATTATTACAACAAAATCTTACACCAACACCTTGAAGAGCACCACACTCTTCTTCAACACCACCTTTGAGATTACCACAATCTCACTTGAAGATTACCACAATCTCCAACGGCACCTTGTGAAGATTACCACAATCTTCACCCTTGAAGAGCACCACACTCTTCAACACCTCAAAAGAAGATTACCACAATCTTCTTACACCTAACACCTAGTTCACCCAAGTGTGTTCTTACCACAAGAACACTCACAAGGATATCTTGTGTTTGAATGACGACCACAAATTCAAGATTACAACTCGATAATTGATAATACAATAGAGTGCAAGTGTAATCAAGAATAACCTAGACCTCAAGAATGTGAAAGTGAATAGCTAGGCAAATTACAACAAGAAATAAGACAAATGTAAGAACAAGTGTATTCTTGAGTGTATCTTGTTGTGTTGTAGTTTTCTCTCTTGTTGTTGTGCTTCAAAACTTCCTCTATTTATAGGAGATGATTGATACTTGATAGGCTCCTCTTGAAATCTGATTTCTACAAAAAATTGCAATTAAAAACAAGATTATAGCTGTTAGAAATCAATCCCACAATTTAGGGAAAAGTTGTCTCACGCACAACGGTTAGAATTTCTTTGTCAAAGCATAGGGCGACGGCCGCATTTAAATAGAAGTTTGAAACATATAGAACCAAATTAACACAGGCGGCCGGTCGAAGGGCACCTCGCCGGTCGAGCCTATGTGCGACCGGTTGACCGATCAATTTTGAGAGTTCTCAAGTTTACATTTACCGAAACTTGTTCCTGTGTACTGTCGCTCACGCTTGGTCGACCTGGTCGACCTCCTCAATGACAAGTTGTCCGATTTTTATCAAAAATAAACCTCAAGAAATACTCCAAAAAATTCGTAAAAAACATTTTAAACCGATTGGGAGTATTTAGGAAAACATTAGAAATATAGTTTTGAAGAAATAAAACATTTACACAAAAAGTGTTGTCCGATATAAATTCCAATAAATACTCCGAAAAATAGTGAAAACATTTTAGACCGATCGGGAGTATTAGGACAACATTTAGAAACATTGTTTTGGTGTAAAAATACATTAACAGAAAATCATTAAAAGTGTTGTCCAATTTTGTCGAAAATAAAACTTGAAGTTATACTTCGGAAAATATTAAAACCATTTTAAATCATTTAGGAGTATTTGGACAACCTTTAAAACCATTGTTTTGGTATAAAACAAAATCATCAAAATCATGATAAAACCATTTATCAAACATTTTTTCTCCGTCATGGTCTTCTCCGATCGACTTTTGGCGAATCCTTTGCCAAATTTAGGTTCCTTCTCGGTTTTGACATTGGGACAGACCCGAAGTTCCCAATGGCCTATGTGAGCCATATTGCAATATTTCCGGTGAGTTTCTTTACTCCCTAATTTAGACTTGTTTTCCCACGAGAAGAGTTCTTTTCTTTTCGAATAGGTCTTCGTGAATCTTGTAGTTTTTCTGTCATAGTATTCAACATGAATGATCCGTTTTGAATTTTGATAGAACTTGAACGGAAACTTGACTTTGTCCATCTCAAAGTGAGACAGGACCCACAATCCCCATGCCCTTCTTGTAGTAATTTGATCTTCGGTGAAGGTCATGGCCAATTGTACTTTTCCGAACTAGCCTCCTTGATATTCTTGAAGGCTCTTTCATCTGGTCGTCAAGCTTTGATGTAATGGAAGGCTTCATGTCCACCCTTTCCGACGGGCTGTTTTTCGCACTTATGAAATACTGACTCAATGTATCCCCTCGTTTTAGGTGTCATTGTTGGACCAAAGACTGCATTAATCGCTTCCCGGATTCATTTTGGTAATTTTGTGATCTCCGGGAAGAATTTGGTGAAGTAGTATAGATCGAGGCCAAAGCCCCAAACTCGTACCACCTCTTCACTTCTTCAGGGCTAGAATTTGGTAACATCCAAACCCTTGGATATTTTCGAGAAATATCGATCTTTATTTTTTCCTCGGAGATATCCCCTTGCCTGTGTCCGTTTCTCCCAATTCGCCGGTATTCTGCCAAGAAGAAGAAACTTTAATCTCGTTAATATCAACCTTAGAAGTGCACATCATAGGCTAAGATTGATCTCTTCGTCCTTTACCCCGGACGTCTTTGGGTTGATGTGATAACTCGGGATTTGACTCAGGAGTATCGTTTTTCCTTGGGCCAACATTTACGCCGACTTAGGACTTGTGCTAGAGTGTCTACGGGTTGGGGAGCCTGCGCTCTAAACGCTCCATTTGCTTATTAGCGGCCGGAGGAGTGGCCCTTGAAATGCCGTTCTCAATCGAGAGTGAGACCAGGACACATGCTCGTATACGATCGGTTACTTTGTCCCGATCATTTCTTTGTAATTTCCAAATCGGCATTGATGACCAGGGTATCAAATTCTCGGAGTAGCATTTCCAGTTGGTCTCCAAGATGTCTTGAGGTTTGTGAGGATGGAATCGCCTTCAATTCCTCCATCTCTTGTTAGAAAATCTGCAAGGACATTTTCATGAGATTTTATAATGACAATATCATAATCATAATATTGACATTGACTTGCCATCTAAGTATCCTAGCTTTTTGGTTTTGATTCAATTTTGTTTTTGAAAAGCTTTGACACTTGAATTATCAATTTTTAAGATAAACTTTTAGCCTTGTAGAAATAAAGGCCATTTTTTGAAAGCCTTTCGGACTGCAAAGAATTCTTTCTCGTTGATATGCCACCGAAGGTTGCTTCACTTTGTCTGTAAATAGACCGCAATATGCGCATGGCACTTCTCCGTTCGGTGTGGCTTTTGTAAGAATCGCCGCCCACCAATGATCACTAAAGCATCTGTGTAAAGCACGGTTCATCTTCATCTGTGGAATTGCAAGTTTGGAAGCTTTTTGCAAACTTCTTTAAGTTGCTTGATTCCTTCTTGATGTTCATTCTTCCATTTAAAATCTTGCATCTTTTTTAAGCAATGGGCTAAACACCCCATGTAATGTGCTAGATTGTTTATGAACATTCCAAAGCAAAATTGACAACTCAAGAAAACTCTGAAGTTGCTTCTTGTCTTTCAAAGTGTATCCGGAAATCCCGTATCTTTTCTACAATATGACTTTGTTGGATGATTCCAGATTAAGTCGATCTCAATTCCTAGGAATTCAATCTATCTTGTTGCAATCATGTTTCTTCTTCTTCTCAAAGCACTAATCCTTTCTTGTAACAAACATCTGAAAATATTTCCAAATGTTTGAGATGCTCCTTCATATTTTTTGATGCGATTAGAATGTCATCGATATACACGAACATGAAACTTAAATAATCTTTGAAGAGATTATCCATCTTCCTTTGATATATCTGAGGTGCGTTAGCCAATCCCATAGGCATCACGTTCCAAATATAGTGTCCTTGTGGTGTAGAGAAAGTTGTGAACTTGCTTTCTTCATCCATCTTAATCTGGTAGAATCAGTTGCAATCGAACTTTGAGAATATCTTGGCACCTTTGATGCGATTAACGGATGTTTCTGCTTGGGATATAGTATCCGTCAAACTCCAAAATGTTATTAATTCATTTGTAATTAATAACAAGTCTTCTCGCTTTCCTCTTTTGATTTCTCCATGGTTTCGACTAAGAATCGGATTTCGTATGGAGAAACACTGGTGAAATTAACTTAAGGTCAAGATGTTCCTTAAGTATCTTCTCGCATATCCTTATGATCCTCCTGGTTCATAAGGATTGGTTTGAATCTTACGAACTCGTACTCCTTTCCAGGTTTAACCTTTAAGGAAGCTTTAAGCTCGTTCTTATCCCACCAAGCCAAAGGATCTTCATTGTAATTCCTTTGGATCTTCTTCTTGATATCCTCGAGTGATATTTGTTCCTCTAGGGTCACTTCACTCTGCGGACTCTCCATTAGACTCATCCATAGTGCAATGGCTTCCACGGAGTAACTCGTTCTTCTCCTTGTACTCTGAATGAATACAAGTTATTATCCCATATCTTCTGATCCTTCTTACTGGAACCAAATTGTCTATAGGATAATAAAGCTGCACCAAATTTCCTTCGATCCACCATTTTTGGATTGCGAAGTTTGGCTTCATCACCACGCTTGCTGCGAAAAGTAATAGGCATTTTTCTGTAAAATGCTTCCCGCAGTCTTTGGACAATAATCTTATGATCACATAATGTTGTGAAAATAAGTCTTCGTGTCTCGTTTTCCTGTGTAAATCGCTTGAATGTTTGTAGGAAGTTGTTTCCTAGCAAAACATCTGCACCTGTATCATGGAAATAGATTGGTGGCGTTTTCACCTTGTACCATGGGGTACCTCCTGCGCCTCCGATCATGATTTCTGCTTGTTTAAGGATAAGAATCATTTTAGAGAAATCTCTTCCTGCAATAGCTGGTAAATCTTCTCCAATTCTTTAGGAAAAACATCCGGCTTTGCAAAGTACATATTCCGGTACTGAATCAATATAGGCGGCGAAATACTCGGCCTTGTATTGACATATAACATTCTCGATAGAAATGTATATGGAGAATGGACTAGTGGTCATCGATTCGTATCTTTTATCACCCATTTGTGAACTCCATTCCGTCTTGTAATCTTTCCCAAGGTTTGTGATCCTCAAGAAAATCAATTCCCGGTATTAATTGTTCTCAGGATCTTCCCCGCAACTCCTGTGATAGTAAGCTCAATTTCTCCTATCTTCAGGTTTCTTGATACCTTCCAACTATTGGTTGTTGGAGATAATATAGAACATCACAAGGAAAAATATTATCCTTTTGAGTGATGTTGAATATTACTTCCACTTCTCGCCATCATTCGGACATTTCAACTCTCTATTTGTTTTGAAAACATCCGGAATACGTTGAAGCGTATTTTGGTCTCCTTTCTTCCCAACGGCATTTGCTACTCACCATTCTCGTCTCTTTGGAAAGACATCCTTCAGGCTCAACTACGAGACTTGACTTTTGTTGAAGGCTGGTTGATCTTGAATTATCATATCAATCTCTTTTATAGTTGGAGATTCAATGATTTACGGTAGAACCACCCTGGCAAAGTCCTCAAAGATTCTTGGGACTTCAATAAATTCCTTTCTCAAGAATACTTGAATGATAGGTATTCGAGAGAGCATAGAAATCTTGTATGTGATCGAGTAAGTCTGTTCCTTCTTTCATCAAATCGACTCTTTTGAAATCTTGATGAAGGGTTAGGACTCTATTAAAATCTCGATCTCCCAAATTGTATGCAATTCTCGGATAGACATTAAATGCTAATTTTCCTGCATACAAATTTCCTGTAACAGCTCCAACTATAAGAAAAAAGAATACATTGAAATTGATGATGTATTTTCTGATATTGGAAAGATTGAAGAAACAAAGTCTTCTGAAATCACTCCTATAGAAAATTCTTGGGCTATTGATATAGCTAAAGGAAAGCGACTTATTGGTTCTAAACCAACATTAAGTCATCATAAACATTTAGGAGAACCCTCTAATAGAGAACTCCTAAAATCTATGTCTAAACGTATAGATCAATACTACTCAAAAATTTTGAAAAAATGAATAAAGTTCTTGAAATTAATAACTCTTGAGAATATGACACTTCCAGAGATTAAATCTTTGATAGAAACTGCGCTCATTAAAATTAGAGATCTTGAAAAAAGATTTGAATCTTTTGAAAAGAAAGAAGAACTTTTAAGACCTGAACATCTTGAGATTGTTGCTGGTAAAATTATACAGGAAATTTCTGATAAAATTGATAAAAATAATTATATTTGTGAAAAACAAGATCCTTTAGTAAATAATATTGAAGGAGATATATTAAAAACAATTAGTTTTAAATATTCACCACCAAATCACCTTGTTGGAAATGCTGAATTAGGTTCATCAGGAAATCCAAATGCTTTGACTTGGCCTTTTCAGCCTAAAAAATGAGTTTTTCTGAAAAACTTGAAACCTACTTTTGGAAACATATTCTTGATAATCAAGAAGAAATCAATGGTTTTGATCCAATTCAGGAACTTGTCAAATTAATGACCTTTGATGAGTCAGGTATCATACAACAACTTGAAGAAAAACCTTTTCTCAAAACATTTTTTTTTTTGAAAGTGAAACAGAAAAATGTTTTGTTCAAACTGAAGAAAGAAACTGGGAAACTGACAATGATCAAGAAACCAATGAAGATGAAAACCCAGATCAACCTCTAGGAAATTTCAGGATGAATAGACAACCTAAAATAGAAGATGCAGAAACATCTACTTCAAGAGATAAAAAGAGAAAAACACCAGAAGGTGTTAATTGGCCAAAAGAGCAAAACAAAACTCCTGATCAAAAAGGAGGACAGATTCCTACACTTAATATCGATTGTGTAACCAAAGAATCTGAAAGAAGAAATTTAATTGACGCATGGGCAAGAGATATTAGTCTTCTTATCCAAACCAATCCAGATGCTTATGAAGAACCAAATACTCTTCTTTTACTTATGGAGCATAAAACAACAGGTATTGCTCAATCTATGGTAAAAAATACCACTTGGATAACAATAGGAAAAACTTCTAATATGATTTTTGAAGAAGTCATTAATAGTTTTTACACTATGTTCCTTGGTATTAATTTAACAATTGAACTTGTTCAGGAGAAATTAATCGAGCAAGACATTGCACGAATCAAATTAGCAAATATGATACTTTGTGATATTTGTTTACTTGATGATTTCACTTGTGATTATGAGAAAAATCTTTATAAACTTCCTCAGGATGAATACACGTCTTTAGTTAGACAATACATTAAAAAACTCCTTATTATAGGAGAAAGAGTTTTACAAGAATTTGAAAAACAAGCAACTGATGTAAAAATATTTTCATTAGGTTTTGCAGTACGAATTGCCAAAAAAGAAATTACATCAATTTGTGAGCTTTCTAGTAAGCAAAAAAGTTTAAAACGTTTTAACAAAAAATATTGTGATAAATTAATAGAGGAAAAATCTACAGCCTATGGTTGTATAGTTCCAAAGAAAAGTTATTTTAAGAAAAAATACAAAAGAAATTATAAATGGAAAAATAAAAGAAAACCATTTAAATCCGGGAAATACTTTACAAAGAAAGTCATTCCTCAAAATGATTCTAAAGACAAGAGTAAATTTTGTCCTAAAGGAAAAAAGAATTGCAGATGTTGGATTTGCAATGAGCAAGGACACTATGCTAATGAATGTCCTAATAGAAGAAATTACCCTAATAAGGTAAAACTTCTAAGTGAGATTCTTGAATCATTTCCAGATTTTGAACCAGTCGAAGATTTCTTTGACAATGAAACAGTTTTCACCTTTGAAACTATCATTGAATCGATGGAAATAATTCGGAGGATTCATCACAATCTTGATTGAAGAAATTTCTTGGGAAAACTTAGATTCTGATTTGGAACAAAACTGTATGGGTAACCGTACAAATCCAAATAGCATCTATATTAAAGGTCAGCTAAAATTTTCTGGTTATAAACTAATCAATTTACATTGTTATGTAGATACAGGTGCTAGCCTTTGCATAGCCAGTAAATACGTTATTCCTGAAGAACATTAGGAACAAGCACCTTACCCTATAAAGGTAAAAGTCGCAAATGGTGAAACAATTCTAATCAATAAAGTCTGTAAAGACATAAAAATTAGAATTGCGGGAGAAATATTTCATATTCGGCCATTTATCAACAAGAATCGAGTATTGACCTTATTCTTGGAAATAATTTCTGTCAATTATATGAATCTTTCATACAATTCACAGATAGAATAAGCTTTACACTTGAGAATGAGTCAATTATCATTGCTAAGGTAAAGAAAGCTTTCTCAATTGGTAAACCGGGTTTTCTCGAGTTTATGAAAAAGAATTCAAAAACTCAAAAACCTGAAGCTATAAATATTACTCCCGAAAAAATATAAGAAGTCCACATTTTTCAAAAAAGGGGAGATGATATTAAAGAAGAAAAAGTTTTTGATTTAAATTTGCAAAAAATTAGCATTATAGAACAACTTCTTGACAAAGTTTGCTCTGAAAATCCTATAGACCCGATTAAGTCTAAACAATGGATGAGACCATCCATAAAACTCTTAGATCCTAAGAAAATAGTAAGGGTTAAGCCCATGATCTATAGTCCTAAGGACAAAGAGTAATTTACCAAACAGATAAGTGAACTCTTAGAGTTAAAACTTATCACACCTAGCAAATCTCCTCATATGTCTCTAGCTTTCCTAGTTGAAAACGAGGCAGAAAAAAAAAGAGGAAAAAAGAGAATGGTGGTCAACTATAAAGCAATCAATGATGCTACTATAGGAGATAGCCATAACCTTCCTAACAAAGATGAACTATTAACTCTCATTCGGGGGAAAAAGATTTTTAATTCATTTGATTGTAAGTCTGGCTTTTGGCAAGTATTGTTAGATGAAGAATCAAAACCACTAATAGCTTTTACTTGTCCAGATGGACTCTTCCAGTGGAACGTCGTTCCATTCGGATTAAAACAAGCACCGGCTATTTTTCAAAGACATATGCAAAATGCATTACGAGGTTTTGAAAAATTCCGTTGTGTTTATGTTGATGACATTCTTGTTTTCAGTATAAATGAAAATGAACACTTTAAACATGTTGCTACTGTGTTAAAAAGAATAGAACAATTAGGCATTATTCTTTCTAAAAAGAAAGCTCAATTGTTTAAAATAAAGATTAATTTCTTAGGTTTGGAAATTGAGGAAGGAACACATTGTCCTCAAAACCATATTTTGGAGCATCTGCATAAATTTCCTGATCATTTGCAGGACAAAAATAGCTTCAGAGATTTTTAGAAGTTTTAACATATGCTGAAAGTTATATTCCTAGATTAGCTGAGATAAGAAAGCCTTTGCAGGCAAAACTTAAAAATGATCATATTTGGAATTGGACTAATTATGATACTGATTATATTGGGAAGATAAAAAAGAAATTAGTTCAATTTTCCAAACTTTATCATCCTAATCCTGATGATCAATTGATCATCGAAACAGATGCCTCAGATTCCTATTGGGAAGGAGTATTAAAGGCTAAAGTGCAAAATACTTTAGAAGAAAAAATTTGCAGGTATACTTCTGGTAGCTTCAAAGCAGCAAAATTAAATTACCATAGCAATGAAAAGGAGTATTTATCAGTTTTGAGAGTCATTAAAAAATTCTCAGCTTATTTAACTCCAGTTAAGTTTATTGTTCGTATAGACAATAAAAACTTCACATATTTCGTAAATTAAAAATTACAGGAGATTACAAACAAGGAAGACTTGTGATGGCGTCGAGACTGCGCTAACTTAATTAGCTCGAGTTGATTGCTTGTTAATTGACACAGCTCGTTGAGCTGTAACTTTGATATCTTTTCCTTATTAATAATTGTCTTGTCTAGTGATAAGTATATCCAGTCATTATTCTAATTGTTATTTTGTTCCTTATCATAATAGGTTTTGTTTTTGGTAGGAGTTTGGAGTCCATATTTAAGACAATTGTTGTGCTTGTTTTGGATCATTGAAATTTTGTTTAATAAAAATTCTAAAGGTTTTACCCTTTGGCCGTCAACACCTTGCTGTATTTTCCATCAGAAAGCTTACAGATTGTGTTTGAGAGTTTTTGTTCTTAGTTCCTGCTGCGTCAGTTGGTATCACGAGACCAGACTACGATCGGTAACATGCCTCCAAGACCCCGTAACCAGCCTGGAGAGGCAGCCTTGAATGAGAATGCTCAGATCCGCCAACAGATCGACTTGTTGGCCCAACAATTCGGCGATTTACGCGCCCAAAACTAGCACATCATGGACATGCTTTCTGGACAGTTCGCTGCAGGACGCGGCGTCACTCATAACGCTCCTCGTGGTCCTGATCGTGGCATCGGTGTGGCACCTTTTGTCACGGACTTCACGGATGACGAAACGGAAACTGTGGACAACCCATTTGCCCAGTTTGCTCACAAAGATGATATTCGAGGCGACAACGGTAAACACGATGATTCTCGCCGTTGGGAGCATAGTTTCAAAATTGACATTCCAGAGTTTCATGGCACCCTGGACGCTGACGAATTTCTGGATTGGATGGGTTCTGTGGATGAAATCTTAGATTTCAAGGACGTACCAGCTGATAGGCGTGTGGCTCTTGTTGTGACTCGGCTTCGAGGGCGTGCTTATGCGTGGTGGCAATAACTGAAAACCATGCGTTCTCGACAGAGTAAACCCAAACTTACATCTTGGGAAAAATTTAAGACCAAGTTGCGCAACGAGTTTATTCCTTTCAACTACTCGCGCACTCTCTATCAAAAGTTTCAGCAGCTACGACAGGGTAGTCGCACCATTGATGCTTACTTAGATGAGTTTTATCAATTACTTGTTCGCTCTGACGTTCGTGAGACAGATGATCAGTTAGTCTCACGATATATTGGGGGCTTACGTCTGCAATTTCAGGATGTCTTAAATATGTTTTCTCCTTCTTCGGTATCTGAAGTGCACCAACGTGATGTCCTGTACGAGAAACAATTACTTCGGCGTTCTCCATTCCCATTACCTTCATCAGGAAACCACTTTGACCGTTCCCCTACAGGTTCACAAATTAAACCCGCCCCTACCCTCCCTTTTGGAAGTCGTGCGCAGGGCGACCCTGGGTTTCTACGCTCTTCATCATCGCCATCTCCACAGTCTAATTCTCGCAACCTGCGTTGTTTTAATTGCGGTGATCCAAGCCATCTTCAGTTCGCTTGTCCTAAGCGCGCAAGCACTCGCGCATTATATGTCGATGATGCGTGTGATGCTGATTTTTCTTCTTCCCCAGTCTATGGTGATGACATCTCCGCTCAACCACCTGAGGAATTTCTCCATGGGGATGTGGGTCAACTCTTGGTGCTTCAACAGGTGTGCTTGACCCCACGTCGCGAAGATGATGATTCAATGCAACGCCACAAATTATTTGAATCCACTTGCACTGTTCAAGGTAAAATTTGTCGCTTTATTATTGATTTCGGTTCTTGTGAAAACGTGGTTGCTGCAGATGCCATCCAGAAACTCAATCTTTCTACTGAACCATATCCTACACCTTATTTTTGGCCTGGCTCCAACGCGACAATGAGATCACTGTTACTCATCGTGTCCTGCTCACTTTTTCTATTGGTGGGAAATACACTGATAGTGTGTGGTGTGATGTGGTTCCCATGGATGCTTGTCATCGCCTCCTTGGTCGGCCATGGCAATATGATCGCGGCGTCATTCATGATGGTCGCCAAAATACATACAGCTTCTTATTTCACGGGGTGAAGGTTACATTACTTCCCGGGCCTCCACGTCCACCTCCCACTGATGCGCACCCCCGTGTTCTTTCAATATCATACTCAACTTTTTCCCGTGCAATGGATGCTTCGTCATTTGTTCTTTTATTGGTGTCTCATGATGTGTCCGAGTCCCCGAATGTCCCATCTGCTATGGCGCCTTTGTTGTCTGAATTTGCTGATATTTTCCCGGATGAACTTCCAGCAGGCCTTCCACCCTTGCGCATGATTCAACATCAAATAGACCTTACACCGGGCGCCAAGCTACCTAATCGCCCTCATTACCGCATGAGCCCATCTGAACACAAGGAGCTTCGGCGACAGATTGAAGAGTTACTACATCGTGGACTTATTTGGGAAAGTTTGAGCCCGTGTGCTGTTCTGGCTCTCCTAATTCCAAAGAAAGATGGCGCGTGGCGAATGTGTGTTGATAGTCGGGCACTTAATAAAATTACGGTGCGTTACAGTTTCCCCATTCCCCGTTTAGATGATTTATTGGACCAACTTGGCGGTGCCACCGTGTTCAGTAAACTCGATTTGAAAAGTGGGTACCATCAAATACGTATTCGGCCGGGTGACGAGTGGAAAACAACGTTTAAGACTCGTGAGGGCCTTTTTGAATGGCTTGTTATGCCATTTGGTTTGTCAAATGCTCCTAGCACGTTTATGCGCATCATGAATCAAACTCTTCGTCCTTTAATTGGTTCATGTGTTGTCGTTTATTTCGATGATATCTTAGTTTATAGCAAATCGATTCGATCATTTAGCTCATCTCCGAGCCGTTTTATCTATTTTACGCACAGAGTGCTTCTACGCTGCCCCATCGAAATGTGTTTTCTTGACGGAAAGTATTTTATTCCTGGGGTATCGTGTATACGCTTACGGGCATTGGTGTTGATGACGCCAAAATTGCGGCCATTCAAGACTGGCCAGTTCCAACTACACTTACGGAAGTGCGTAGTTTTCATGGGTTGGCGTCTTTTTATCGCCGTTTCATCCCACATTTCAGTACTATTATGGCTCCCATTACCGATTTAATGCATGGAAAATCTTTCTCTTGGCCTACGCAAGCTGCAACAGCCTTCACCGATATTAAACACAAATTAATGTGTGCTCCATTGCTTGCATTACCAAATTTTTTTGTCCCTTTTGAATTGCACAGTGACGCCTCTAAGGTCGGAATTGGTGCGATTTTAAGTCAACATGGTCATCCTATTGCTTATTTTAGTGAAAAATTGAATGCTACTCGGGGTCGTTATAGCACCTATGATATTGAATTTTATGCCGTCGTATGGGCGATTCGTCATTGGCGGCATTACCTATTCCATCGTGACTTTATCCTTTAAACTGACCATGAAGCTCTTAAGCACATTAATTCTCAAGATTCTTTGTCTGCGCGTCATGCGGCTTGGTCGGCATTCTTACAACAATTTACCTTTGTGGTCAAACACCAATCTGGCATTACAAATAAGATGGCAGATGCTCTTAGCCGTCGTCACAGTTTATTGGTCGATATGCGCATTGATTGAGGTAGGGTTTTGATTAAAAGTGAACTTTATGCCACTGACTCTTTTTTTAAGATCATCATTTCTTCCCTGACTCGTGGCGATGCTTCCGATTTTATCCTTCACAATGGATTCCTTTTTAAAGGCATTTGTTTGTGTGTTCCTATGTGTAGTCTTCGCTTGTGTTTAGTGGCTGAACTCCATTCCACGAGTCATGTGGGCAGGGACCGTTCTATTGATTTAGTTCGGCGGTAATATTTTTGGCCAACGCTTGGACGCGATGTTTCGCGCTTTGTTGCGAGGTGTAGAATACGCCAGGTTTCCAAAGGCACCTCCACGAATGCTGGATTATATCGCCCATTACCGATTCCCTCTCAGCCATGGGGTGCGTTGAGTATGGATTTTGCTTTGGGCTTGTCGCGTACTCAACGTGGTCACGATTCTATTTTTGTGGTGGTGGATCGGTTCTCCAAAATAGTGCATTTTATCCCTTGTAAGAGGTCATCAGACGCGGTTCATGTGGCTCAACTCTTCTTTCGCGAAGTTTATCGCCTTCATGGTTTACCCGTTTCCATAGTCTCTGACCGTGACACCCATTTTCTCAGTCATTTTTGGCGTTCCTTGTGGAGCATGGCTAACACCGAGCTTCACTTTAGCAGCGCGTACCATCCCCACATGGATGGCCAGACGAGGTGGTCAATCGCTCTTTGGGTAATTTGTTGCATTGCTTGGTTGGAGACACACCTCGTGCTTGGGATATCAAACTTAGCCAGGCTGAATTTGCACATAATCTGGCCCTCAATCGCAGCACGGGTTTGAGCCCATTTCAGGTGGTTTATGGTTTCCTTCCTCGTGGGCCTGTTGATCATTTGACCTTGCCATCGCGCACACGCGAGGACCGTCGCGTAACAAATTTTATGGCTGATCTTTGCCAAGTTCATGCAGCTACGCGGGCCAAACTGGTTGATACCATAGCAAAATATAAACGTGTAGCTGATACGCATCGTCGTCCATTAGAATTTTCGGTTGGTGACTATGTTTGGGCTGTTCTTACTAAGGATCGCTATCCCGTACATGAATATCATAAGTTGTCTGCACGTAAAATAGGTCCTGTGGAGATTTTGGAGAAAATCAATCCCAATGCTTACAGATTGCGGCTGCCTAACCATCTTCGCACGTCTGATGTCTTCTATGTCTGTCATTTAATTCCGTATCATGGTGAGAACTCCTTTGGCGTCGAGACTGACTTTGATTCGAGGGCGAATCATCTTCAGGCGGATGGGATTTTCTATTCCAAAATCGTGTTTCATCTCCTATTCCAACCGTGTGGATGATTGACATGTGTATCACACTTACCATGTTAATTTTCAAGCATAAATCAAGCAGAAATTGTAGGGTTCTAATATGGTAAGTGCAATACACGTGTCAATCGTTCATACGGTTGGAATAGAAGATGAAATACGATTTTGGAATAGAAGATCCCATCCGTCTTCAGGAGGGGGAGAATGATGGCGTTGAGACTTCGCTAACTTAATTAGCTCGAGTTGATTGCTTGTTAATTGACACAGCTCGTTGAGTTGTAACTTTGATATCTTTTCCTTATTAATAATTGTCTTGTCTAGTGATAAGTATTTCCAGTCATTATTCTAATTGTTATTTTGTTCCTTATTAGAATAGGTTCTATTTTTGGTAGGAGTTTGGAGTCCATATTTAAGACAATTGATGTGCTTGTTTTGGATCATTGAAATTTTGTTTAATAAAAATTCTAAAGGTTTTACCCTTTGGCCGTCAACACCTTGCTGTATTTTCCATCAGAAAGCTTACAGATTGTGTTTGAGAGTTCTTGTTCTTAGTTCCCGCTGCGTCAACTTGTTAGATGGCAAATGTGGTTTTCACATGTAGAACACACTGTAGGCAATAAAATGTTCTTGCTGATTGTTTAACCCGAGAATTTGTTACATGATTGCAGGAACAATTCCGTTTAGAGGAAATAAATTAGGGCCTAAAAACCCGGGGAACTAATTGTTCTTATCAAGAATCTACTGACTATTCAAAAATAGCAGATGGATGAAATCAGACAGCTTCGTCTCAAAAAGAAGGTTCTTGAAACCGATTTGCAGTTTATCTGCCCAAAACTGGAATTACTCGAGTCTTCACTTGAGCCAAAACAAAAGGTTAATTCTGAACCTTGCGGTAGCAATATCGCATATCATGAATCTAGTCCGGAACTACAGGTCTCCGGTAAAGACTCAACAAATCCTGTTATCCCTGTTGCTTTGGGAAAAAACAAAAATGAGGTACAAACCTCACCAAAGTTGGCTATTCCAACAAAACTTATTTTTCCAGAAGATTCTGTTACTGGGTTACGTCCTGGAACATCTTCCATTGGAATTGGAATTCAACACCCAAGTCAAAAATCTAAATCTCACGATTTAGTTTTCTCGAAAGAGAAAGAGGAGATTCCAACTCCAAAATTTTATTATGTGGTATTCAATTGACCAAATCCTGGAATATACACATCTTGGGCTAAAGCCTCTTTTGCAATAAAATGATTTAATGTTGTCCATAAAAAATTCAAAATCCTTTGCAGAAGCAAGAAATGGAGTTAATTGCTTTACCAGTGCTGCTGGTACTGCACCATTAGAAATCATTTCTGAACAAGAGACTCTTAAGCCAAAAACATTTTCTGATGCGCTTAAGAAATCTCCAGAAAAAATGAAAACATTAGGAAGAATTTATTCAATTCCTAAAGAACCAATTTTTGAAAACAAAGAAAAGTTTAATCTCTCAAATCGAGATTTTATTGAAATTTTTGCCAAAGCACGAAAAGCTGGTACAAAGTCTCTAGTTGAAGAAAGATTTTTTACCACTGATAAAAAAGATATCAGCTATTTCAATTTTATTGAAGGAGCCGATCCAGAACTGGTTTACAAAGCTTTTAATTGTGGACTAGTTAAAAAAATATATCCTTCAAAAAAATTATTGGAGGTTAAAGAATTCCCTGAAGAATTCAAGAAAGCTATTAAGACTTTCAGAACAAAGGTCCTTAAACAAGCGAATCGAAATATCTTTTATAAGTGTCTCAAGTACAATATGCGACTGGGATGAAGAAGAACAGTTTATGAGTCCTTATCTCTATATCGAAATAGGTATATCCCGGGAACAAGCAAGTTATCATCCTTCCGAACAGATGGAAACAACAATCTTTGTACAAAGACAAGACCTCATTCCTCTTCGCATTAGAGGACTTGAAAAAATAATTAACAAATTGCTAAAACTAAATGATGAAAGCAATATTAAAGTTAATTACTGTAAGGAAAAGGTCATCATGTGCTCATGGTCACCGAAAATTATCTCTGAAAAAGATATTGAGACTATCCTTTGGTTCGAAAAAAAGTTCAACAAAGGACAAATTCACATGGGCAACGGGTCCCTTACTTCTGCGTGCCAACTACTGTTAGTCCAAGTAGCTACAATAATCTAGAGGGGGGGTGAATAGATTATCCCGGTTTTTCAGATTTTGCCCTCTTTTTCGAAAAACTCAAGCAAAGATGAAATGCTAAATGCGGAAAGTAAATAGCACACGTCGATTTATAGTAGTTCAACCCACCTAGAGTCTAATCTACTACCACAACCCTCTTACAACACTTTGAGGATTACCACAACCCTCTTACAACACCTTTGAAGATTACCACAACCTTCAAACACCTATCACCTAGATCACCCAAGTGTATTCTTACCACAAGAATACTCACAAGGATGTCTTGTGTTGAATGATGACCAAAATCAAGATTACAACTCAATAATGATTGAAACAATATGAGTACAAGTGTAATCAAGAATTGAAAGCCTAGACCTCAAATTTGTGCAAGTGAAAGTGCTTAGGCTAATACAACAAGATATATGAAAGTGTTTGCTTTGTTTGCTCTTTACTTGTGTAGAGTGTTGTGTCTTGTTGCTTGAATGAAGCCTCTATTTATAGGAGAGGACTTGGTTTTCATTTCGGACATTGGCTCCTCTTGGAGAGTGATTTCTTTGCAAAAGAAACCATTTAAAATGATCAATATAGTTGTTAGAAATCAATCCCACAAAATAGGGAAAAGGCATGTCTAAAAAACGCATAGCGGATAGTTTCTTTGATAAACATGGGGTTCGGCCAGGTCGTGAGAGATAAGATTGAAATTGAATTCTGCGAATTTTTACACAGGGGCCGGTCGGAGGAGTGCGGCGGTCGCCCTTTAGTGTTGGTTGGACTTGAAGATTTTACGAAAGCAGTCCCTAAACCAAGAGGTGCTCCAGTGCAGTGTCGCCCAGGTCGACCACAGTCGGCCGTCTGGCCCCTCTCCATTTTTCTTACGTCCCATTTTGTTTCAAAACTCAACTCAGTGCGGGTTGCCTATAGGGCGGCCGGTCGAACTGAAACAAATGTGTTGTCCAATTTTTTATCAAAAATAAACTCTAAGAAATACTCAGAAAAATAGTAAAACGTTTTAAATCGATCGGAAGTATTTAGACAACATTTAGGGACATTGTTTTGGTTTAAAAACTCATTTGAACAAAATCATCAAAATCATGATAAAAACATTTATCTAACAACTACTTGAGAAAACTCCAAAGGCGTGAATGCAACTTTTGCAAACATGATAAAGAAAAAGAAGATCTTGTGGTGATTCACTATCCACCACTCTAAAGAGAAAAGACATGTGAACCATTTCTTTAACATCTCACCTACCATGTGAGTGGGCCTGAAGAAGAATCTTCATGAATGACGCAAATTATAAATAATTGAAGCACCCTTGGATCTATAAAAGGGCTTCAATTCTCTTCAGATAAGATCAAGTTTTTTACACCAAAAAACACACATTCTATCTTGTATGTTTTCTTTCAATATGCATAGCTAAAAAGAGGCAGAAGTAGAAATTCAGGGAACTTCCCATTATGGAGAAGAACTCTTGTATCCTTGTAAAAAAATTTCTTCAATAAAATTTTCTATATCTACAAAATGTCCAAATTACTTCTGTAAATCACCTGAATAATCCATATTTTCGGGAAAGTAGCGACGATCGAGGAAGGACGCAGCGAATAGTACCCACGGCGGATTGGTGGAAGAAGCGAAGAAAGTAAAAAACAGACTAATTGGAGAGCTATAGAAAAAGACGAAGAATAAAAATCAAGGTACAAAATGTTCTTATTTTGGGAAAATTACCTAGAGTTATCTACTTGCTCGTATTTTACATATTTTAATCAAAACAAATCATTATATTCTAAAATCACTATGCACTCTGTCAATAGTGGAATTTTTGCTGAAATAGCAAAAAATCCCACTTGGATACCACCCAAGTGGGTGTAATAAACCGTCAAGTCTATCATGCTCGTTAAATATAGAATGAAACAAAAAAGAATAGTAGCCCTCTTAAAGAAACTAGCTCTAAAGGGAAATTAGGAGGTTTAACTTAATTTAAGAAACAATGTGTAAACTATACACCCTATCATTGACTCATCTTGTGAGGTTTAACCACACGACAAAAATGAACTCTTAATAATCAAGTTATATCATAACTTGGTACTATTATTATAATAGTAAGGTTCTTTTCAGTTTAAATATAGAAGTGGGCTGAGATCTCACACTATCCTCTCAGTTTCCCTTCTATCTTCTTGCAAACAGTCAAAGGTCCACCATTATTGCTATAAAAAACTAATATTTTTTCTTTAAATTAAGATATGAGGATATCACATATGGTCCTGTGGAGCTATGAAATTGCTCCGGACATATGCAAGTTGGTGAAAATTTGGTAAGAATTGAATAACATCTGTGTGAGTTCGATTCGAGAAAAAAGATCAACTATTATTAGATTTGGAGTCAAACATAATTGTTCTCTTTACTTGGAAAAATCTGGTTGATAGTCACCAGACCCTGCCATAACACTAGTCATTGCATGTATATCACGGTTTACCTTGGCGGCAGGATGAGGCACCAGAACTAGCTATTGTATGCCCTCAGCGGGCGTAGCGGCCATTTGGCTACAAACTGCCCAAATTTTTTCCCCCTCATTTTTCCCCTTTCAATTATTTTTTTTCTTTAAAAAAACACATATAAATTTTTTTTTTTAATTTTTTCCACCTGAAAAAACAGAATGAAAAAAATTTGGGGTGTCTTGGGGCCCCCTGCCCCCCTATCTACGCCTCTGCCCTCAAGTATAGTAATAGGTAAGTCTGGAAATTATAAAAAGAAAAAAAGGAAACAAAAACCAAATTTGTAATAGCTAGGTAACATGGTACATGGAACACTGGAACAGTTTTAGATCATTTTTTCTTGAATCTTGATAATAGTGGCTTCACAAGTGCAACAAGAATAGAAAGAGTGTTAAACTTTAAAGTGCCTTTTTTTCCTTCTCATTTCCTGGAAAAAAGCAAAAAATCTGCATCTTATGACTATAAAACACTAGCCATTTCTACATATAGCTATCTCTGCTGTTCTACAGCTCAAAACAGGAAAGATGGTAACAATCACCGGCGCCACTGCCGCCAGCGGCGGCAATCAGCGGCTGAGCTTCGCCGTACACGTAATCCGAGGCCGTTGGTTTTCTCTCTTCGCCTCCTTCCTCGTAATGGCAGGCGCCGGAGCAACTTATCTCTTCGGAGTTTACTCCAAGGAGATAAAATCCACTCTCGGGTACGACCAAACAACGCTCAATCTCCTAGGGTTCTTCAAAGACCTCGGAGCAAACGTCGGCGTTTTGTCCGGCCTCATCGCCGAAATAACCCCGACGTGGTTCGTGCTACTAATCGGATCCGCCATGAACTTCGCCGGCTATTTCATGATATGGCTAGCCGTCACCGCCAAAATCCCCAAACCACAAATCTGGCAGATGTGCATTTACATCTGCCTCGGAGCAAATTCTCAGAACTTCGCCAACACAGGTGCTCTCGTCACATCGGTAAGAAATTTTCCGGAAAGCCGAGGAATTATGTTGGGTTTGCTGAAAGGTTTCACGGGATTGAGCGGCGCAATTTTGACCCAGATTTACTTGGCCGTGTACGGAAACGATTCAAAGGCCCTCATTCTTCTAATCGCGTGGCTGCCAGCTGCTTTGTCTGTGGTTTTCGTGTATACAATTCGTGCGATGAGAGTCGTTAGACAGAAGAACGAGGTTAACGTTTTTTACCAATTTCTCTACGTCTCTATCGTGCTGGCGATTTTTATCATGGTCATGACTGTACTTCAGAAAGTGGTGAATTTCTCACAAGCTGCTTATGCAGGAAGCGCTACTGTGGTATGCGCTTTACTGTTTGTGCCTTTATTTATCGCGATTAGAGAAGAATCGTTAATTTGGAGCGATCAAAACAAAAATCCCATTACTGCACCTCAAATAACCGTAGAGAAACCAGAGAAAACCCAAGAGACGACGCCGTCTTGCTTCGAGAAAATATTCGATAAACCAGAAAGGGGACAAGATTACACTATTTTACAAGCACTATTAAGCACTGATATGCTTGTTTTATTTCTAGCTACATTTTGTGGATTGGGTTCAAGTTTAACTGCTGTGGATAATTTAGGACAGATTGGGGAGTCATTAGGGTACCCTACAAAAACCATAAAATCATTTGTCTCACTTTTAAGCATATGGAATTATTTTGGGAGGATATTCTCAGGATTTGTGTCTGAAAATCTTTTAGCAAAATACAAATTCCCAAGGCCACTTATGATGACATTAGTCCTTTTTTTGTCCTGCATTGGCCTCCTTTTAATTGCATTCCCATTTCAGGGCTCAGTTTATATTGCATCAGTGATTATTGGGTTTTCATTTGGGGCCCAATTGCCATTGATTTTTGCAATCATTTCTGAGATTTTTGGGCTTAAGTATTACTCAACATTGTTCAATTGTGGGCAGTTGGCTAGTCCACTTGGTTCTTACATATTGAATGTTAAGGTTACGGGGCCTCTTTATGATAGAGAGGCCTTAAAGGAATTGGCGAAGAAAGGGATGACAAGATCATCTGTGAAAGAATTGACTTGCATTGGCGCGCGATGTTATCGGTTGGCTTTCGTTATTCTGGCGTCGATTACGTTCTTTGGGGCGCTTGTTTCGCTGATTTTAGTCGTTAGAACACGAGAGTTTTATAAGGGTGATATTTATAAAAAGTTTAGGGGTGATGATGATGAGGAAACTGAGACAGAAATGGCTTTGTCAATTAGGAAATGAATGTATTGAGAGGAAATGTCTCTCTTATTTTTCCATTTTGATTAGATCTTTACCTTATTGAGTTATTGTATATGCCCAGAACAGACATTGTGCCAAATTTGGAAGAAAGCTGTAAGTCTATGAGAGTCGTTGCAAAAACTTGCTTTTAGAGGAAGTGATTTAATGAAGTAGAACTAAAAGTAATTATGAATCAAAAGTTGATAATGTTTGAAAATAAAATGAGAAGTCGAAGTTCATAGTGTTTATTGAAAAAGTTGGAAAAATATTTGTTTATTTGTAAAATTCAAACTTGAAATAGAATAAAAAATCTAAGACTATTCCCACAAAAAAAAAATAAACAAATCTAAGATCATTTCCAGTAGTCTGCACTACTTTGGTGCAGAATATGCACTCCATTTCCAGCAGTTTACACTATTTTCTGCACTAAAAAAGAATATTCCATAAGACTCCTTCTTTTATTAATTTAATATTGCTAAAAAAATATTGCATCTATTTTCATTGTATTTTCAATAATTTTTTATTTTTTAATTATTTTATGTACTTTAATCTATTTTTATGTAATTGTTTTTTGTTGTTGTAATTTTATGTTTCAGTATTTTATAATGAAATTTTATGTAAGATTTATACTTTTTTCGTGTAGTATTTTAAATATCATAGTATTATGAAAATTACACCTCATATTATTCAAAATAAATTATCACATATAGTTAAATTAATTTTAATATTAGTTTTCGTTAAATTAATTGAAATATAAAATTAATTACAATATTCACATTAAAGAAATACATATTAACTAATAACAAATTAAATCAAAAAGAAAAAGAAAAAAAAATAGATGGCGCAACAAAACGTCATATCTGGCGTTGCACTGTTGAAATCCTAAATTAGCACATGAATTTGGTGCATTGCTGGAGATGAAATTATCTCTACTCTAACGTCAATCACCAATTTGGTGCTCCTGCTGGAGAAGCTCTCAAAGCACATGTATCATTCTAATTAAATGAAGCAGAATTAAAAGCAGAAGTTGACATTTGCAAACATTATAAAGTGATTTTTTCCAGCCAAAAACTAAGTAGTGCTTATTTTTAGTGATCATAAACACTCCCTATATCTAATGCTTAAAAATCTGAAATTCCTTCATTCCTTTTTTTAAACAAAAACAATGCAATTTGTGGATGTGCTTGAGTACGGCTTAATTGCAGAAAATATCCTGTAACTTAGGGTAAAATGCATTTTCGGACTTTTGTTATTGGGTTTGCAAAATATGCCTTGTATGTTCTTCAAGTTTTGCAAAATATGCCTGTAAGTTTATAACGTTCGTAAAATTGGTCTGCAAGTTTATACTAGAAGCAATTGGTGTCCTATAAGTCTTGAGTTGATGCAAAATTGGTCTAGCGGAATAATTGCATATTTTCAAAATACCAATTATACCCTTATTCATACACATGGCCGATTGATTTGACTAAGTGTCTTGCTTAAAATGGTATCGAGCCCAGGTTTATTAAGAACTTTTTGATTATATTTATTATATTTATGTAATTGACAATTGGGGAGGAGAAATTCTCGAGAATATGAATCCGGACGATGTCCGAGATGTACCCTTACGGGACATATCGTCAAATATTGACGATGTACGCCACAAGAACACTTGACCAGGTTTCATATTGGGAATACCAATATGAAGAAAAAACGGCGAGGCCCGAAGCGGGAAACCTTAAGCAATGCAAAATGCGAGCGAGAATATTATAAGCGATTCGGATGCTTAACCGGACCTATATGTTCACTTGATGAACCTTCAGAAAGCGGTTCATGAAAATTCCCATCGAGAACAATGATTCGATGGAGTACGAGTGGAACGAGATACTTCCGAGATAAATCTAAGATTTCGAAGATCTTAGAGAAATCCGAAAGGCGGTGCGAAATTATGGCAATCGCCATATTCATCTACCAAAGACAAGTTCATCGGATCGAGAACCGGATGGAGAGCGATGGTGAAATATCATAAGGAAACTCTTGAACTCCTTCATGATATTGTAAACGAGTCAAGAACCGGAGGGCGCAGGCCAAGTTCATCCGGAGGAAGAAACGTATTGATTTTGGGGCGGTACCCTATTTACACCAAAAGGGAAAACCAAGCGAAGTCATACGAAAAATGACGGATGAGGAAAAGCTCATTGCTCTAATCAAAGGAAAATCCATCAAAAATTAAAAAAGATGGATATTGAAAAGATGAATCTTAAAGATCTACATGACTGTGAGAATCCTTGGCGGGATTAGGTATTGTAGATTTAAAGATGAACGCGGTGAGAATCGCTTTGGTTACCTATGACCCACAAGGTAGACCAATTCCACCACCACCACCGATTAATCCTAACGTCGAAGAAGAAATGCGGGTTCGCATCATGGAGCTCGGGGCGAGAGGATGCCCAAGTCGGGATTTCACGGCCGGGAGTGATCACTTTCGGGGACGGAGAGGTCGAAACCTCTTGCGGGAACCGGACAACCTACCGGGGAAGGCGAATGTTTATCGACGCCTTATGGAAGATCGCACCTCGACCCAATACATCCGTATGGGTTGATGTTAAATCTGGACATCCCGATTTTAAAAGCAGAAGTTCTCATTGATGAATGGGCTTGACTATGAGAATTTCAAAGCAGGAACCTCGATCTTACAAAGGATTCATTCATTTTACTCCTTGAGATGAGTCTTGAAGGATCGGAGTGAAGATTGCGGGATATGACCGATGCGATCGAAAAGTTCGGTCACATCGGGGAATCACTTAAAGGAATTGTCGATGGTATGGCAAAACTATTCAAAATCCAATTCATCGGCACGGGTTATTTCGAGGATTAGAGGATGAAAAAAGAAAAAATATAAACAAGCCCTCTATAGCCTTGAGTTCTTGGATATTTGTCATATTGACGAATATATCAAGTTGTTCACCGAATCTAAGGTGGAAATCAAGATTGAGGAAAAAGAAGGCTGACCTATTCTTTGCAAAATTCCGAGTCCCTGGAGAGAAATGCTTATCGGGGAATACAAGGTGGGTCAAGTAGAAAGCGTGGCGAGGAAAAATGTCTTTCCTAAAGGCCAAGTTATCGAATGGTGCTATCAAGCGCTGTCACAGGAATTACAAGAGATTAAGAGGAATTAACAAAGCGTTCCTCTATGTTGCGTGGATAATGATATCCCAACGATTGTGGGAGGTCAACCAAGGCGGCACAAGAAGAAGAAGGAGAGAAGCCATCCATACCGCCGAGAAACAACAACAAAAGAAGCAGGTCTTCATGGAGACCTAGAAGGTTAGTCAAAACAAAAAGCCCGAAGTTATAAATCGGGGCAAAGACCCGGCCAAGCGGGGAGTAGAGCCTCTTCATCGGGTCTAATCAAGCAAGCAAGTGAGAACACCGGGAAGAAGAACTTTCGGGCGTGCTCACACACGGAGCTAATGAAAGTTTCAAAAGGCTGTAATTCTTGGACATGCGGAGCAAGAGGGCATATCTCAACGGATTGTCCGGACAATCAAAAACGAGGAGTTAGACGAGGTTCGAGGCCACACGAGAAATCGAAGAAGGCATGTCTATTATCAGGATTTAATACAGGTGTATCAATTTGAGGATATTCCCTCAGATGAAAGCATCTATGAAGAAGAGATCTATTCTGATGATGGAAGTGAATCTAGTTCAGAATCAGAGTGAAGAAGAAATTCTTCAACAGACAGTCAGGGAGGATATGTCAGGATTCCTCTCTCACACTACGGTGTCTCATAAGACTCTTATGAGAATTATGAAGGAAGATCCAAAGCTTCAAATCTATGATGGATTTACAATTGGGGCGATGGAAAAGGCTTTGGATAAGATTGGTTTTCGTAATAGAAAACACCAAATTATCCACAGGGTAACAACCGGAGAATTTGCCATTCCGATGGAGTTTACCGGGAACCTGATCGAGATGCAGTTGGTCCCTATTAGAGAAATACAGGAGATCAAAAGCAGAGTTAAAAGAGAAGTTGCAAATATACTCTCATGGATTCATATCGGAGCCATAAGAGTCATTATTAAAGCAACATTCAAAGAAGGAATAGATTCGCCACTCAATCGGCTATCTTTGACAAGCGAATCTCAAACCTCAAGGATTCATGTCTCGGAGCGATTCTGAGGAAATTTGTATGCGGGAAAATTGGCATTTAATGTCTATCCTAGAATTGCATACAATTTGGAAGATCGAGATTTTAATGAGTCCTAACTCTTCATCAAGATTTCAAAAGAGTCGAATTGATGAAAGAAGGGAGAAGCAGACCTACTCGATCACATACAAGATATCCTATGCTCTCTCGAATACACATCATTGAAGTATTCTTGAGAAAGGAATTCATTGAAGTCCCAAGAATCTTCGAGGACTTTGCAGGGTGGTTCTACCAGAAATTATTGAATCTCCCACTATAAAGGAGATCGATATGAAAATACAAGATCAACGAGTCTTCAACAAAAGTCGAAGCATCGAGTTGAGCGAAGGATGTCTTTCCAACGGGGGAGAATGACGAGTAGTAGTCGTTGGGAAGAAAAGAGACCAAGTCTGATTCGGCGTATCCCAGATGTTTTCAAAACAGCAGGAGAGCTGAAATGTCCAGAAGGATGGCGAGAAGTGGAAGTAATATTTGACATCACTCAAAAGGATAATATTTTTCCTTGTGATGTTCTATATTATCTCCAACAACCAATAGTTGGAAGGTATCAAGGAAGCCTGAAGATAGGAGAAATTGAGCTTACTATCACAGGAGTGGCAGGAAAGATCCCAGAACAATTAACACTGGGAATTGAATTTCTCGAGGATCATAAACCTTGGGAAAGATTACAAGAAGGAATGGAATTCACGGTGGCTAATAAAAGATGAGAATCAAATGACCACTAGTCCATTCTCTATATACATTTCTATTGGAATGTTATATCTTTGAATACAAGGTAAGTATTTCGCCGCCTATATTGATTCAGTCTTAGGAATATGTCTTGCAAAGCGGATGTTTTTCTAAAGAAATTGAGAAGATTTACGGCTATTGCGGGAAGAGATTTCTCTAAAAGGATTCTTATCCTTAACGAGGGGAATTAGACAAGCGAGAAATAATGATCGGAGGCGCGGGCGTACCCATGGTACAAAGTAAAGACGCCACCAATCTATTTCCATGATCAGTGCGAGATGTTTTGCTAGGAAACAACTTCCTACAAACATTCAAGCGATTTACGGAGAGAACGAGACAAGAAGACTTATTTTCACAACCTTATGTGATCATAAGATCATTGTCCGTAGGAGGGAAGCATTTTCGAGAAAAATGCCTATTCATTTTCGCAGACAAGTATGGTGATGAAGCCAAACTTCGCAATCCAAAAATGGCGGATCGAAGGAAATTTGGTGAAGCTTTATTATCCTATAGACAATTTGGTTCCATCCGAAGGATCGAGAAGATATGGGATAATAACTTGTATTCATTCGAGTACAAGGAGAAGAACGAGTCACTCGAAGCCATTGCGAGAATTATGGATGAGTCTAATGGAGAATCAGAGTGATGTAACCATAGAGGAACAAATATCACTCGAGGATATCGAGAAGAAGATCAAAGGAATTACAATGAAGATCCTTTGGCATGGTGGGACAAGAATGAGCTCAAAGCATCCTTAAAGGTTAAACCTGGAAAAAGTACGAGTTCGTAAGATTCAAACCAATCCTTATGAACCCGGGAGGATCGTAAGGATATGCGAGAAGATACTTAAGGAACATCTTGACCTTAAGTTAATTTCACCAGGAGTTTCTCCATACGGCTGATCCAGGATTCTTAGTCGAAACCATGGAGAAATCAAAAGAGGAAAGCAAGACTTGTTATTAACTACAAAGGGATTAATAACATTTTGGAGTTCGACGGATACTATATCCCAAGTAGAGAACATCCAGTTAATCGCATCAAAGGTGCAAGATATTCTCAAAGTTCGATTGCAAGTCCGGATTACTGCAGTTAAGATGGAGGAAGAAAGTAAGAAGTTTCTGACTTTCTCTACCCCTCAAGGACACTATATTTGGAACGTGATGCCTATGGGATTGGCTAACGCACCCCAGGATATATCAAAGGAAGATGGATAATCTCTTCAAAGATTATTTGATTTCATGTTCGTGTATATCGATGACATTCTAATCGCATCAAAGAGCATGAAGGAGCATCTCAAACATTTGGAAATATTTTGGATGTTTGTCACAAAGAAAAGGATTAGTGCTTTCGGAAAAGAAGGCGGTAATTGCAACAAGCAGATTGAATTCCTAGGAATTGAGATCGACGAATCGGAATTATCCTACAAAGTCATATTGTAGAAAAGATACGGGGATTTCCAAATACATTGAAAGACAAGAAGCAACTTGAGTTTTCTTGGAGTTGTTAATTTTTTCAGGATGTTCATTAACAATCGGCATATTACGGGGAAGGTGTTTAGCCCATTGCTTAAAAAAGATGCAATATTCAAATGGGAAGATGAACATCAAGAAGGAATTAAGCAACATAAAGAAGTTTGTAAAAAGCTTCCAAAGTTGGCAATTCCCAAGACGAGGACGAAGCTGGTTCTTTACACGGATGCCGTGATGATTGGTGGCGGCGATTCTTACGAAAGTCACACCAAGCGAGGAAGTGCCATGCGAGATATTGTAGCGGTTTATTCACACCAGTGAAGTAAGCGGATGGCATATCAACGAGAAAGAATTCTTTGCGATCGAAAGGCTTTTAAAAAAATGGCCTCTATTTTTTGGCTAAAAAGTTTACTTTAAAAATTGATAATTCAAGTGTCAAGGCTTTTACGAAAAACAAAATTGAATCAAAAAAGAAAAGGCTCGATTACTTAGATGGCAAGCTGAATGTCAATATTATGATTATGATATTGTCATTATAAAATCTCATGAAAATATTCTTGCAGATTTTTTGACACGAGATGGAAGGGCTGGCGTTCTTTGCGTCCTTAAACGAGTAAGACATCTCGGGGAAAACCTGGAGAGTTTAGAAGCGAGATTTTGGGGCGTTATGTCTCAATGCGAGAAGATTCTTTGGGCGACTTCAACAGTGTGAGAAATCCGTTTCTAGTCAAATACGAGCATGCCGGTTCGCTCAAGGACAATTGTTCTTAGCACTGCAAGGCCTCTCTTCCAGGCCGCATCTCCTACGGTGCAAAAGGGGCCGAGAGAGTACGGGGCTCTAACCCGGAGGTTATGGATTCACGTACCATAATCACAAGTGTTGCGGGTGATGCATCCCCGAGGGTGTACAAAGCGTAACGAATGTTGAAGCTCCGGTGTCACAACCCGAGTCTTCAAGTCAACCCAAAGACACCTCTGGGGTAAAAAAGGGAGAGTTGAATCTTAGGCCACGACAGGCAAATCTAAGGTTCAAACGACGAGATTAAGATTTCTCCTATGCAGGTATATCAAAGGCAATGGGAGAAATTAGTTACAAGACAAGGTATTAACCGGAAAAAACAATGGTTGATATCTCGAGGCAAGTATCCAAGAGTTTGGATGAAACCAGGAAGTCATCAAATGAAGTACATGAATGGTATACTTTTGGAGCTTTAGCTTCAATCTATCTGATGTCACCAGGATTCCAGAAATTTCAAAATTACCGAAATGGATTGGGAAGCGGTTTACGAGACTGGGCAAATAATCCACACTTGGCCGGAGGATATTTTGGGCGTATTTTATCGGTGCGGCTCTGAACCAAGAAAGAAAGGCTTTAATGAAGCTTTTCATTTCATCAAGCTAAGAAGACGGATGGAAATGCTTTAAAATACATTAAGCGACTTCAGGAAGAAGGACGATGTTAGTAGGAGCATTTTAAGGCGAAGCTTTACCGCACGGCGAGCATGGGGTCTTTGGGTTTGTCTAATGAAATGGACAAAGTCAAATATCCATTTAAGTTCTTCCGAGTCGGCGAATGGATCTTTCCTTTTAAATTCGATGTTTGGATCAACCACAGGATTTGCGGAGGAACTCTTGAGACCAAAAGGAGAATTCTCTGGGAAAACAAGATTCGGCGAGCAAAGAAACTTCAGGAAAGTGCGTAACATGGCGCATGTTGGCCGTTGGATCGGCCAGGATCTGTCAAGCATGCCCGAACGAGAAGGAGCCCGAGTTTGGGAAAGGTTCGACCCAAACCCGACCGACAAGACCATACATTTGGAAAAGATAAGGGCCGAGCTCACAAGACGCGTTTTCTCGGGGACCACGAGACCAACTTTTTAAAAGATTCCCCGACAACCATCACATGGGTTGAGTCACGCGAAAAGAAGGAAGACAATGGCGAGCAATAATTGGGAGTATAGCGTAAGAAGATCGACGTCTTATATCTCAACAAGATTTGAAGTCAATTTCAAGTGGGGATGACCTCTACATAAAGTGCGAGGATTTGAAGGAAGCTAGGATCATCGAACATTTTCTTAGTTTTCTTACAATAAAATCGAGTGATAAATTTGTAATAGTTTGAGTGTTTGAATTTTAAGTCTTATGTATTTACAGTGAAAGCCTCATCTATGAGAGAGAAATTTAAACGATATTCTCCTCCCAAAAGGAGATTACTAATGTAATAAATATTTCAATAAGTTCTTAATAAAAAGGGGCTTTTGCTTCAACATGTCTTCATAATGTTCCATTAATTCATCCCGTTTAAAGATTACTTTTACGCCTGGGTAGTAGAAGCGAACCAAGGCTGTCTTTGGCGTTTACGAAGAGTCGGATAACTTGCGAGATCATCTTCCCGAGGGTGAGGTTGAGCAGGTGAGGATTTGTTTGTCAAACGATCCGGGGCGATAATTCTCCGGTGGTGGCGTTGCGAACCACTTAACGGTCTTTGTTTGGCCAAAAGAGGTATGAATTTTAAGGGATTTATTAATTTTACGGAAGCATGTTGGGCCCGATATGGTCGTGATGGACTATATCTGTTTTATCAAAACCTTAGTCCGAAATCGAATTTATTTAGAATTATGAATCATTTGAAGTATGTCTATTAAGTTTATAAGGTGGAAACCCGACATGATCCACTTAAAACCTCCGAATAGACCGGATCTAAGTAGGTGTAACAATGCCACGAACAAAATAGGTATCGAGAAAATGTAAATTTTCATAATCTATGAAATTTGAGTTTATTGAAAATAGCTATGGTATGAAAGGATTGAAATTGCTAATTCTCGAAAGTTATAGGTTATAATTGCTACATTTGAAAAGAAAATGGACCAAAAGCTATTTATTTGGCTATAAAGGCAAAATTGTCCAGGACATAAATTGCAACTTTAATAATTAAAGGGCAAAAGTGCAAAACGGCCTAAGTTATAGGGCATATTTTGCTATTAAGCCGCTTGAGTAGACACAATTAGGAATAGTTATTGCATTATTTGGTTCATGAACTGTCTGATATGAAAGGTCATTCACATGGAAGCTTGCATGTTATTTTTATCCCATGGATATTTGTCTCTTCTTCATACACATCAGATTTTGGCATTTTCTTCTCTTGTACGCTTGCGTTGATGACTTATTGATGACTTATATATATATATATATATATATATATATATATATATATATATCTGAATATATAATGGACCTATTCTTAATATAGCTAGAAGTTCCTAATTCAGAAATAACTTTTAACATTTTCCAAGCAACAAAGTTCAACAATTTAGTTGGTAATGAAATTAGCATAGTGATAGAAACGTTATATCTTAATGTGATTGTAACTTAGAAAAATATAATCATAATGTAAGTATAAGATAATTTGGATAGACTTGGACATCTGACATATTAGACACTGACTATGTTCAAGAAATGAGGACGAACCCTAACCCAACCAACTATAATTCAAGTATTGTATACGTCATAGGTTAATCCTTTGTAAGAACTACAATATTAACGAACTTCCAAAACGGATATGTTCATCATAAAGAGATTCGATTGTGTTAGCTTCTTACCCATAAAATTAGTTTTATGCTCAAATATATATCTAGGGCTTGTTTGGAGCACTTTTCAAATGGATCCATCTAAAAATCAATTTTCCATAATAATAATGATTTGATAGTTAATTTAGAATGAACTTTTGGATAAATCATTTCTCTAAAAAGTCCATTTTAGAAAAGTCAGAAATAAACGCTTTTTGAAAATTCAATTATTAAGAAGTCCATTTTCTGAATAGACTTTCACTATACAAGTGCTCTCAACATGAGCTTAAATAACAAGAGAAACAATAAAACTAGACCTTCCGAGCCATAGAGTTAACCTGATATCTTCTATTCTAAATTCGTGTTTCATCTCTTATTTTTCGACACAGAAGTTTGTCACGTGTATAACATTTATCATATTATAATCCCACAATGCTTGATTTATGCTTGAAAATTAATATGATAAATAGTATACACATGACAAACATCCATGTGATAGAATTAGGGATGGCAACGGGGCGGGGGGGGAAGCAATCCCCATCCCCGTCCCCGCGATCGCGGGGAATCCCCGTCCCCATCCCCGCGAGTTCAACCGGGGGAGAAATGTCCCCCGTCCCCGCCTCCATGGGGATCCCCGCCCCCAATTTGATTTTTTTTTTAAGATGAAAAATTAATAATTTTTTTTAATATTTTCAACCATTATAAATATTTAGAAAAATAAATAAATTGTTAAAAAAACTAACAAAGCTTTCATACAGATGTCCATACTCCACAATTTGCATATAAATATAATAACATAAGCCTAAAAATTATCCTAACATCAAAATAGACATAAAAAAACCAACAATTTGCATATAAATACTACAACATTTCAGAAAAATTCATAGGACATTGATGAATTCCAAGCCAATAGGTTTTGATCAACTCTCATCCTCTTTTCTTCTTTCAGCTCTTCATTGCGCCCTATTATATTAAATAACAATGATTATATTCTCGAGCCAAAAATACTAGTATTACACTTATTTTTTAAAACAATTTATGGAAAGTAATTATTAAAATAAACAAATAATTACCTCTTCATCATTATCATCATCAACATCTTCATAGAATATACAACATCCAGAATGAGATGTGCCACTATCTGAAAACACAAAGTAATAATTAATACAATTGAAAAATGAAGGTATGATATAAGTATATATATACATACCAATTATTTCAGCCCATAACCAATCCCGTGCACACATCAAAGCTTCTAGTGTGTCATGATGAAGTCTACTGCGGTGTGGGCTTATGAATCTCCCACCCGTGCTAAATGCCGACTCTGAAGCCACAATAGATACAGGAATAGCCAAAACATCTCTAGCAATCAATTGCAAAGTAAGATACTTAAGTGCGTTCTTCCACCAACTTAATATATCAAAATCAGTCTTTCTTGGTATCACACGCTCCTCCAAATAACAATCTAATTATGTTCTAATAGTATCATTATCGAATCGAAGCAACAAACGCATCATAATTGCTCATTGGATCTACATCATCAAGATTAATGTGAGATGAATGTGAAGAGCTTGTAGAAAATTGATAATAGCCACCATTTCCACCCATTTTTAATTTGGTTGAGTATTCAACTACCAAATCATAACAAAGCTCTTGAATTCTTTGGATTTCTCTCTTTGCATCATCATCACCATAAAGAAGAGGAAAGTAGTAGTGCAACAATTTGAGCTTATATCTAGGATCCAACAAGAGCTACACCCATAATACCGTGAGTTACAAACCAATACTTGTCAAATTTTTCTAACATTTTCGTTGCCATAGCTTGATGTAAGGATGCCCACAAGTAATCCACCTCCTCAAAGCCATTCTAATTTCACAAATTTTAGGAAAATACATTAGCGTAGGATATTTAGTCCCTGAAAATATCCCAGTTACACTATTGAACAATTTCAGTTTGTCACATATTTCTTTAGCCCTTTCCCAATCATCATCCGTTGGAATAGACTTATAAAGAGGTTCTCGTTGTTTCAATCGATTGAAGACATCCTTATAGCAAATAGCAACAGAAAGCATTGTATATGTAGAGTTCCATCTAGTCTTACAATCTAAGACCAATTTCTTAGTGAAAGACACTTTCAATTGTGGCGGTCTCTTCAAATCTCTCACATCTTTTAGGAGTGGCTACCCAAAAAGCAACACTAGCACGAATTCTTTCAATACCATCACCTACAACTTCTAAACCATCTTTCACAATCAAATTCAAGAAATGAGCACAACAACGCATATGCAATAATGACTTCTAACCAAAGTGAATGCACATCCAACTTATTCAAAATTGAATTAATCACTGCATCATTAGTTGTACAATTATCTACAGTTAAAGTAGATAATTTATGATCAAGATTCCAATCCATCAAACAATCAACAAGCACATCACTAATGACTTCAAATGTATGTGAACATGGCACATAGATAAACCTGAAATTAAATATTATTCACAAGTTTAAATGCAGGCCATATAAGTAAAACTAACTAGATTATATAAAGCATTAAAAAATATAACCTGACAATTCGACTTTGGAGCTTCCATGAATCATCAATAAAGTGAGATGTGATGACCATAAACCCTTTTTTTTTGATTGCTTGCCGTCCACATGTCTGTTGTAATGGCGACTCTACTCGCATTTCTATCAAACAACTTCATTCTCTTTGCCTTTTCATAATCATATATCTTTAGAATGTCACTTTTTACTGTATTTCGAGAAACCACTTTCAATAGTGGTTGAAGAGAACCCAAAAACCTTCGAAACCCAATATGTTCCACCATATTCAGTGGATACTCATGTAAGATAATCATTGTAGCCATTTCTTTTCTTGCAACTTCTTCATCAAAAGTGTAAGTCCCAATCGAAACTTTCCCCTTAGCATTGATCTTGGGGTTCAAAAAAGTTTGCTTTATATTGTTTGTTTGTCTTAATGGACAAGCTTTAAAATGGTCTCTTGAAATGGTTCCAACCACTGATTTTAAACCTCTTTTGTTGCCTAAAGACAAACATTCGTTGCTTTCATCTGTGCATTGTACTTGATTTGAGTCAGTTGGTGTTGGAGTATCTCTAGGCATAGTTGGTTCACATGGTTGAGAACTATCTGCTAATGGATGAGGATTTGATGGTGAAGAATGATATGTTGACTCTTGAGTAGGAGCAGGAGAAGATTCCATTTTTCACCTATTAACAATTAACAATAATTAATGGAACACATTCTATCAAAATAAATTAACAAATCAATATCACATAGATCAACATTATATGCATAAAGATTCATACGATAGTTTAATTTTTGTGATGGTAGATTCATACTGATAGTTTAAAGAGAACATAACATAATAATTTATTTTTGGCAGAAAAAAAAAATTTGGTACAAAAATTAAAAAAACAAATTATCAAAAGAAACAAGATATTAACCTTGCACAATTGTTTTTCAAGAATCGAGTTTTCATTAAGCTTAATTCAAACTCAACTCTCATTTTCACATAATTAATAGAACTCCCATTAACCGATCAAAAAAAAATAGAACTCCTATGAATCTGTAATGGTGATCTTTATTCATACAAATAAAAACAAATTCCAAAAGCAACACCCACCCATATGACTACTTTTAATTAAAAAAATGCCACAAAACAATCAATCACTACAAATGTGATGGTGACTTCAAATAATTTTGATCACTATCAGCATACGTTGAATCTCTACTACTATTACTAATCTAAAAACTTGTCTTCTTTTGATAACTAATAATAAAAAATTGAATATTTTTAGTTAATAAAATAACTAACCTTGGTGCTTGCAGCTTGAATCTGTTTTGCCAAAAAACCTTGAAGAAACTTTGAGTTAGTGAGCGGCGAGCAAGAACCAACAAAAAGAATGGATGGAATTTGTTTGAGCGGCGACTGGCGAGAAGCAGAGTTCAAGAGAAAAAATGTTAGGGTTTGCCTTTTAAGTGTATATAATGTGTTATACTTGTAATATATTAATTATATTAAGGGTATTATGGTAATATATTTATCGGGTCTTCGCGGGGAATGGGGCGGGGAGTATGATACCCGTCCCCGCCCCGTCCCCGCCAACGGAGAGGAAAAAATCCCTGTCCCCGTCCGCACGGGGGAAAATTTCGGGGAATTCCCGCCCCGTTCGGGGAGAATCCCCACGGGGAACGGGGATTCTCCGTCCCACTGCCATTTCTAGATAGAATATGAGATGAAGCACGAATTTGGAACAAAATATCCTATACGTGGAGCAAGTGGTTTATTCTTAATTTATTCATTATTTGCCAATCATTGTAAACAAAGAAAAAAAAAGTTGCCAATCACACCTTCCGAGCCTATTCAAAAATCAGGTTCGATGGTCATCCCTTTGAAAATTTTAGGCTCGTAAAAATTCAAACCCTTCAGAGGCCTCGGTTCGGAAAACCGTTGGATCCTTGAGAAATTTGAAAACCTTCTTTTGCTAACATTCCTCTTTTGCTTTCTTTCTTTCCTTTTTCACTTTCTCTAAATTTTCCGTCTTTTTCACTCCCCACACCACAAATTCCCTCCCAGGCCGTGTCCCTGTTCAAGTTTACTATTTCACCCCAACACTCGACTCCGTTTGCAAGCACAAAATTTATGCAAAACCCACTTTCTAATTTCAGCCCATTTATTCTCTTGATGTAAAAAGGTACTGTTTGAAATAAATTTCGTGCTTCTCTTCTTGAAACCCACTTGATTTCTTGAAAATTTGAGTATATATATATTCTGAGGATTTTGTAGGATTAAGGTTTTATACCGTATAAGATGAAAGGGGATAAAATGGCAAAAAGATCCTCCTTTGGAAGCATGGTGAGAAGGAGGCTTTCAGACATTACTAATTCTTTGCCACAGCATAAATCTTCTTCATTTCCGGAAAATTTGCCACTTGATGATGCTTCTGCTAAGGAATACATTGACCATCTAGTCAAGGTATATTTTTGGTTTTGTGTTATCCCAATTTTTTTATGTCTCACATTTTGTCAGAACTTTTACTGATCTACCCTTAAACTTTGGTACAGGAAAAAATGGCCTTGGTGAAGCTTATTCAAGACAAAAAGTAACTACTTTTATTATTTATGTTGTGTTTCTGTTTGTGCCTGCTTGTATAAATGAACACAACCCGATTTGCCTTTTTTAATGTGTTTTTAATTTCTGGATTTTGTAGTAAAATTATAGAATTGAGTGGAATTGAGATTCAGAATTTGAGAACCTGTCTTCAGAAGATGCAGCTGCAAAATTGGAACCTTGCTCAATCAAATAGTCATATGTTAGCGGTTAGTTTTTTCCGCTAATGTTTTCTGACCGAGGTGAATCGAGTTGAGGATAATGCGATAATTTTTACTAAGTTATGCATTTGCTTTTGCAGGAACTTAATATGGGGAAAGAAAGGGTAAGCTTTATGAGAATGCTCAATTGAATTCTGGAAATTTCATTATTTGTGGTTAATGGTGCCGTAGCTTTTTTCATTGGTCTCTTACAATCAAATCAATTTTTCACTTTACAGTTGAAAGCATTACATCATGAGGTAGCATGTAAAGAAGCACTTCTTAAAACAAAGAAGTCACAAGTGAAGGTAAGCTCACATTCATAATTCATGATATAATCATGGATTATAATTCAACTGTTATTCAAAATTCTTTTGTTTATGTACTTAGAAGTTAGTTTTTTACGACTGTGGTTTGACTTGCTCTCGATTGAAGTAACTAGTTTCCTAAATGGCAAAATTGTTTTTTTAGTCCTTTAACTGGGCATACTTGGAGATTTAGTCCTTTTTTTTCTTGAACTTTGATTTTAGTCCTTTAAGTGTACAAAAATCAGAATTTTGGTCTATCACCTCGATAGCGGTCAAAGTGACTGTTTTCCTAAGGTGGCATTTTTGTTTTTCCAAAACATAAAATTTCAATTAAAATGGATGAAGTGGTTCTTAGTTGGGAATACATTTGGCAAATGAATAGGGAAAAATAAGAATAAATCCAACTTGACAATATAAAATATTTAAATTATTTTAAATAAAATAAAATGGGTCTACATAATATGTTGAAATTATTTTTAATTTAAAAACATAAATAATTTAAAAAAACATTAATCTTTGATAAAATAAAATATCGTAGTTAGATAAACACATTCAAATGAGCTAATGATTTTATAAATAAAATAGCGTTTATTCTCTACAAACATGAAAAATAATTCAAAAAATTATTAACACCTTGCATGTAGTTTTATTCATTATTTAATATTGTATAAAATATGAAATATAATATTTTCAAATGAAATAAAAATAAAAAAATAAAAAATAAAAAAAAAGTGTGAATTTCAGCCTGTCAACTCAAATTGAAATATGTTTATCTAACTACGATATTTTATATTTTATAAGTAATTTTTTTCTAAATTATTTATGTTTTTAAATTAAAAAATAATTTCAATATATTATGTAGACCCATTTTATTTTATTTAAAATAATTTAAATATTTTATATTGTCAAGTTGGATTTGTTCTTATTTTTCCCTATCCATTTGGCAAGTGTATTCCCAAATAAGCAACCACTTCATCCATTTTAATTGAAATTTTATGTTTTGGAAAAAACAAAAATTTCACCTCATGAAAACAGGTCACTTTGACCTGCTATAGTAGGTCATAGGACCAAAATTCTGATTTTTGTAAACTTAAAGGACTAAAATCAAAGTTCAAGGAAAAAAAGGACTAAATCTCCAAGTATGCCCACTTAAAGGACTAAAAAAATAATTTTGCCTTTCCTAAATTGTTCTGTTTTAATATTATGGGAGTGTTTGCAAACTCTAAAAATAGTGATTCTCAGGTTCAAGGCCGAAAAAAACTATTTTTTCCACCAATTATTTGCTGGTAAATATTTACCAACCTCAGAAAAATTAGGTAGCTAATAATTATTGTCTATAGAATCTTTGTTTGCACATGGTTAGTTGGATTGGATTTAACAGAGGGATTCAGAGGTAAGGTTTTCAAATAACTCTGGATTGGTGAAAATGTCAAATGGGTGCTAACAACATATTTGAAATCTATTGTAACTTAAAGTTTGCTGCACAAGCCCAATGGATAAAAATTCTGAAAGTGAGAACACAAAGATGAGTTGATATCAGAAATGTTCACCATATATAAGGCACAATAAGTCCTGCATAACTTAACATTGCGCAGTTTTGATTTCATTATTAGGTCTATACAATTTACTAACGAGCCTCTGACTTCCTCAGGGCAAAGCCGAAGCGAACGTTCAGACAACTGAATTTCAGGTTTGATAGCTGAGTTTTCATAATGGCTGTTATTTGGTTTTTATAGTGGGGAAAAAGGACACTGTTTTTATGCTCACTGATTCTTCGTACTCACTTGGTCTGAAGGAACCAGAGGTGGTCACTAAGGAACCGGGGAGGCGTCGTCTATCCAGAAGCCGATGTAAATCCCTGGCAAAGTGCTGCTTTTTCAATTTTATTAACTTTGTTGTTTGTAGTTAGTGACCAGTGTTACTATGCAATATGCAGCTTTGGGCAGTTCGTCGATAAGTCACCAGCATGCTGAAAAGGAAGCTGTAGTAAGCAAAAGGTTTACATCTCATTGTATCTATTATTTACATATGTATATTACACAGCGCCATCTCTTACACCATGGCATGCCTGTTAAAGTTTCTTTTTATTCTTTAGCTCTTAGCTCCTATTTATTGTAACGATCAAAATAGTTCTCGTCAATCTTTCCTCGGTATTAGGGATAATTACAAAAAAAAAAAAAACCTCATATTTTATTATGTCTTAAATTTAAGGGAGTAACTCGAATATTTCTATAATATCATGAGGTATTTGTAATGTTTTTTTGCCAATGAAGGGGGCCAACCGCCAATGTAAGACAGAATCAAACCTCCACGAGTTTTTTTGCAATTTTCAAGACGCTCTAGGTCTTTTTGTCATTAGCCCGAACCTGAGTTTTTTTTGTAATTATCCCTCAGTATTATGGTGATTGTCATGTTGAAGATATCATTCATAAACCAAAACATTGTTAAATGCATACATTCGTGTCTCCTGTGTCTAATATTATCGCTAACATCTATTGGTAATTTTCGTAGACGGTGTCTGAGAAGGCAATCTGCTAGTTCGAGAATTAGACACGAGGAACCAACAGACAAATTGTTTGAGATCGATGATGCTATGTTTCCAGTTGTTCTGCCCTCAAACACACCAACCCATGAAGCTGGGCCGGAATTTCTAACTTCATCAGCAGGAGGAGTATTAACCGATGGTATTAGCGTCTCTAAATTGGAAGCTGAAGCACGAAGAACATCGATTGGCAGACCATCGCGTAGAGCAGCTGAAAAGGTTCAGTCGTACAAGGAAAGACCGATCAATGTCAAAATGAGGAGATCAGGATGACCTTTAGTGTAAATTAAATTATAGGTATAATTACAAAGAAACCCCTAAGGTTTGGGCTAATTACAAAAAAACCCAGAGTTCTTTGAAAATTACAAAAAACCCTTGAGACAAAAAGAAACCTGAAGGGGTTTTTTGTAATTTTAAAACATGTTTGGTTTTTTTTAATAATTAACCCAAACCTCAGGGGTGTTTTTGTAATTATCCCTAAATTAAATTATATTACTCCTTTGTACCTTTAGAGTAAGGAACACATATGTATAACCTGTGCCAGATTTCAAAACATACCTTATTGTATTCCATGTCTCTTGAGTATCATCAAGTCAAGAGAATTAATTATCTGATTTATTACAAGTTAACCCCAAATATTGTTTCTCTGACAATGTACTACTTTTTCCTGGGTAAAGATACGGTGCATCACAACTGTGTTAATCTAGGATACCTCAACAGCCAAAGATAATTTTTTTTTGTTGAAACTTTTGGAAATCAAAACTTAACCCCTATATAAACAGATACTTATCAATATATAGTCAGTATAACATCGGTTAAATTACGTTAACGTGTATAATGTCGAAATCCTCAGTAAGCTTGAAGCTCCTGATTGATAAGCAAGCCAATAGGGTCCTGTTTGCGGAGGCTGGCAAAGAATGTGTGGATTTCTATTTTACATACTCTCTTTGCGGTGGCTAAGCTCATTTCTCTGCTTGGAAAAGAAGGAATTGTGGGCTCATTATCAAACCTGTACCAAAGCATAGAAAATCTGAATGAGTCCTACATACAACCAAACCAGACTAAGAATACCCTTCTGAAACCTGTTTCTCCAGTTACTGGTTCCTCTGTTCCTTTATTGTCCATCAACGATGCACTTAACGAAAAAAAGTTTTATCGTGCACATTCTGTATTGATGATGAAACTTATTACGTTGCTGACGATCCACGCGCGATTTGTCCAACCTGCGGATGTGCACTATGAAACAACTTATGAAGTATGTGGCTCCTCCTGGGGTGCAACAAGTCATGTCTAGTAGTGAAGGTGGATTTGTGAAGGGGGTGGTGACTTATATGGTTATGGATGATTTGGTTGTGATGCCATTGTCTACTATTTCGAGCATTACTTTACTCAACAAATTTAATGTTAAGGACGTGAGTGTATTGGAGGAAATGGTGGTACATTTGGGAATGGCTGAGGTATGACATCATATTTATCTTGGGATAATTACAAAAACACCCTGAGGTTTTGGTTTATTACAAAAAACCCAGAGATGTTTCAAAATTACAACAATAAAAGTCATCTGGTTTGATTCTGTCTTAAATTTAAATGGGAAACTGTGATATTTTTATAATTGTCCCAGGGTTTCTAAAATATTTTTTGCTTATGAAGGGAAAAAATGTAAGATGAAATCAAACCTCCAAGTGATTTTTTTGTAAGCAGGCCTGAACCGGGGGGGGGGGGTAGTTTGTAAATTGTAGTTATCCCAATTTTCTTTACCAACTTCTAAATAGACTTGTATTTGATTATAAAGTATGCTAAGCTCTCTTTGCTACTCACTGACACAATAGTAAAAATTTAATTAATTTACCGTAGGCCGTGAAGTTGTTGAGGGCTTCTCTGGAGAGAAAGGATGTTCTTACCCATGTCTTCCTGGAAGGTAAGAAGCAGCGAAAGAATGGCTTCAACAAGTAACAGGGATTATGGCTAATCTGTTTGTAGTTTGAGTTTTCGGTGGGATTATTTAATTTGTACTGAAGTTCTTATGTACCTCTGAGTTCAAGTTATTGCCATAAAATGTTATCAGCTCTATGCTTCTGTTGTGATTCTCATGTCAATTTATAATTTGCAGAATTGTGCCCTAAAAATGATGTTACACGCTTGTATAGTTGTATTATGGGTGATTCGGAGTATGCATGTGTGACTTAAAGAGGGTCTTGTACTGGAGAAGTACATGCGAAGGATGATGTCCTATACAATAGTTCCTTAACAATAAAATATGGTAGAGGAATATCATTCACACTTTCAATCTAGCACAAATGCTACACACTTAATCATTTGAAGAAGTAAATTAAAGTATTTAGTTGTAGGATATCTGCATATACTATCGAAATTAGGGGCTTAAATCGAACCAAACTATTCGATTTTCGACTCAAGATCTCACTACATGAAAATTCCAATTTATCGATAGAATTTACTGACAAAAATTATCGCCACTAAATCTTAAAGTTGCCTACATAATACCTACATAATAAGAAATATAATTTTTTCCCAAAACTGTACCGACAATTAAACTATACCGACCAATTACCGACATGTCACCAATAATTTTTAAATTTACCGAAAGAAATACTAGTAGATAATTATTGACAGTTTTAGATTTTATTGGTAAATATTTACCTACAATGATATTACCTACATGGATTTTAACTACATGGTAAATATTTACCTACAAGGATTTTAACTATATTTTACAATTGTCTTAAATCTTAATATTTACCTACATATATTTTTAGGTAAATCCACTAATAGACAACGGTTTTCAAAAACACCGTTGTTATATATTAAAAGACAACATAAATTACAAAAAAACATTGTACATTCAATGTTGTTGAACGCATTTTTCTTGTAGCGAGCTCGCTTCAACTCATTCGTAAATATAACGAACCAAACTTGGACCACAAATTTTCATTCAATAAAACACAAAGCTCGGCTTGAGCTCGACTCAATTAGCAAATAATTAACATAATGTATAAAAATATCAAGATACTTGAGATCGATTTGTGTTCAAATAAACTAAAGCTCACTCAAGCTCGACTCGATTAATAATCATGCCAAGCTGAAACATGATATTTGAAGTTGGGTAATGGTTCAAATTAAACTATATGTTCGGCTCGACTCAATTATTTTACACCCTTAATACAAAGTTGATTTATAATCTTGGATAAGCTAAAAATTGCATTACATTTCTATATCTATATTTATATTTATATCTATATTATATATTCTATTTGATTATAACATTATGTACAGTATTTAATTAAACTATATTATATTATATACATAATTACGTTTGTATCTAGTTGTATTTATTCTAGTTTTTCCTTTTTTTTTCTATATAAAAGGATGAATGTTTCTGTTAAATTTTGATTGGACTAGAATACCACTTTGTTAGGGTAAATTATATTTTTACTCATGAAATATGTAAAATACCTCTAATGTTTTAGGAAAAAACTTGTATAGGACCGTCTTACGAATCTATTCCGTAAGACGGATTCTCGCGCAACACCCGCCCCAACTCCAACCGCATTGTGATTGTTAATTTTTTTAAAAAAAAGCGGCATCTAAGACCCTAACACGCGGGCCCAACAGCCCAGCCCAACCCCCCACGCCCACCCGCCAAGAGACCCAACCCCGCCGCAATCGCTTTGTTAGTCCAAGTGGCTACGATAATCTAGAGGGGGTGAATAAATTATGTCGATTTTTCGCAAATCGCCCTCTTTTTCGAATGAACAAATATATGACAAGAATGTAAGGTGCGGGAAATAAACAACACACGTTGATTTATAGTAGTTCACACCCACATAGTAGTGGTCTAGCGGTAGAATAACACCTTGCCTTGGTATAGACCCGGGTTCAATTATCAACTGGTGCAAATTCATTAATTTTTTGATTAAGTGTGCGACTGGGGCTGGGTCTCTTGGGCGGGCGGGTTGGGCTGGGGCTGTTTGGGCCCAACGTGTTAGGAGTCTTAAATGCCAATTTTTTTTTTTAAATTGACAGCTATTAACGCCGGTTGGGACTGGGGCGGGTCGCGGTAGGATCCGTCTTACGGAATAAGATCCGTAAGACGGTCCTATATAAATTTTTGCCTTCCCAAATTGAATGTCAAGTCAGTCCAATTGATAAACTGTATCTGATATTGCTATAGCATGCCACGTGCTTAAATCTCTGAATTCAAAATTGAAAGGGAAAAAAATGACTATATAAGTAGGCTAACTTACAAGACTAATAAAAATAGTTTTCCCCAACTTTATTATATTTATTTTCATGGCAAACTTGTAATTAAAATTGGGTAAATTCCAGTTTACCCCTCTATACTCTTGTTCAATAGCACTTTGCTCCTTGTATTTTTACTTTTCCTCACTTTTATACTCTCATTTTGTTTTACTTTATCACATTTATTTCTGATGCTTGGTACCATCAGTACCCCGATTAAAATTCATTACACGTCTCTTGAGTATCAAGTGAGGTGAACCTGGCTGATCAGGAGATGATTTATTACAAGTTCAAATCCCATTAACCAAAACATTACTTGTTTGAGAATGAAACCTTTTCCTGTCTGCCTAAGGTGCACTACAAAACTATGTTGATCTCGGATACTTCAACAGCCAACGAGAAGTTGAATACATTGAAGCCATAGTTATCAAAATGACAATTTTTCCTTTGTTCAATAAGAAATCCAAAGCAACCTCAAATCGAGTCGACTTTTAATGCCTTTACATCTATCTCTATATAATGGTATCATAAAATAAAAAAGGGATAATTACAAAAGCACCCCTGTAGTTTGGACTAATTAGAAAAGAACCTAGAGATTTTTCAAAATTACAAATGTTAAATTCGGGGGGGACTTGGTACGGTCCCACACATGAAGCGTCACTTGATATGGGGAAGAGTGTCCAAGCCCACCAAGTGAGGTTCCATCCTAAAACCAATTGGTGATAGGAGGAGTAGCTCACTTGGCTTATAAATGGACTCTCTTTCCTTAATCAATCCATGTGGGACAACTCACAAGTGACATATCTCAACACCCTCACTTGTGAGTCCTTCATCAATTCATTAATCATTTTTAATTATCATCACAGGATCCACCATGCTCAATCACATCATGTGATACGACCCACCTCGGGCCGAGCATGGGCCTGCTCTGATACCATGTTAAATTCGGGGGGACTTGGTACGGTCCCATACATGAAGCGTACCCAATATGGGGAAGAGTGTCCAAGCCCACCAAGTGAGGTTCCATCCTAAAACCAATTGGTGATAGGAGGAGTAGCTCACTTGGCTTATAAATTGGACTCTCTTCCCTTAATCAATCCATGTGGGACAACTCACAAGTGACATATCTCAACAACAAAAAAAAATCATCGAATTTGATTATGTCTTAAATTTAAGGGGGTAACTGTGATATTTTTATAACCATCAGGGTTTTTTTGGAATATTTTTTGCTCATAAGGGAAAAATGTAAGAGGTAATCAAACCTTAAGAGGATTTTTACAATTTTCGAAAATTTTTTTTTTTTTTTTTTGTAATTAGCTAGAACCTCAAGGGTTATTTTGTAATCATCCCAATAAAATTTTATCTTAGTTGGTGTTATCCAATTGCAATCTCTCCAAGGGCGGAGATTGGGGTGGGGGGGGGGGGGCTTAAATTTTTTTTACACTATAATTATTTTTTTTAAAAAAATTTAATTATAATTTATATGATTTTCATGTATCGGTCCATGCAATTTTTTTTTCCTGGCTCCACCCTTGAATCTCTCCAATTGAAAATCAACCAAGGCTATTACCAGAGCTGATCCTACCAATTTTTTGGCCTCAGTCGAACTTTAAAATTTGGGCCCCATTATTTTCTATTGTTTGCCTCTTTCATTTGAGAAAATTTAATTTAAGGCCTTTAAGGAAAATTAAATGTGATATATTATTATCAAGTAACAAGGTGATGTGAACCGCAACAACAATTGTGCATACGACCCAACAACAATATGTTGTTAACCCAAGATCTTCACTAGTTCGGTTAAGATTGGTGGAAACCTCGACCCGTTGCTTAGAAAAGCAAGAACCTTGGTATGCGTAGACGCCACAAACGAATGTGTAAGTTCGCTTGATAAGTCGGTAATCGCAACAAGATGAACAATCTTGAAGCTCTTGGAAAAAAACCAAAGGGTTGGAGAGAAAATCTCAATTCAATATTCAATAATCAAAGTTCTTGTGAAAAATAAACAAGTGTTTGCCTTATATAGGCGACTTAAAACAAACCCTAGACTAAAACAAACCCTAAACCAACTAGGAAACAACTTAAAAATCGAAAAAAGAAATAAAAACTGGTCAAAACTCAAAAACGCGCCCTCTAACACGGCCGTGTCGTGGGACACGGCCAAGCCGTTTTCCCTGCTGTATTCGGGAGCCAAAAATCGAGTTGCTGCAGAGCACGGCCGTGCTTGTCAACACGGTCGGGCCGTGTTGGCCTCTGTTTCATCCGGTCGAGTCCGAATTAGCTCCTGGGGTCTTCATGAAAGTTGTAGCCCTTTCTCTTAGCTTTCCATAGCATCTTGAATTACCTCAATATCAATTTTTTAGAGATATTTATGGCCAAAATACTAAACCCTGCCAGTGCTGAAAACTGTTGACGCGCTTGGACGTTTTTGAACACAATCTCTTGTTCTTCGATCGTCAATGCTTCCTTTCGACCCATGACTAACTAACATGACTCTTAACTCAATATACGTGGCCTCTAACATCAACTTGGCCACTCAAATGACTTAAAATAACGAAAATAAACAACTAATCTATGATAAACAAATACAAGAACTCAAGAACTCAATTACATAGTCTTCAAGAACTCGAGATAACTTGCATTTGGTGTTGTCTGGATCCTTCGTGACTGGATTCTCATCACAAGGCTACAAGGCCTAAGGGGATATGGGCCCTTCATTTGTGGGGTATTTTTTTTTTCAATATGATTCGATCCTAGGTCTCTATTTTTAGAGACTTTTAAGGTGAAATGTATTAACCACTAGGCCAAACTCAAACTTTGTTCATGATCTTATTTATTTTAGGTATGTACTGTGTATAAAAAGTATACAAAAAATTTGAGCCCTAAATTATGTAATTTTTTTGTGCCTGAGTCGACTGACTTGCTCGACTTACACTAGGAGCGGCCCTGGCTATTACAAGGGACTTAAGTCTCTTGTAGGGTGGAGGTTGTGGTTCACCATCAAAATGCCTTGGGGTATATGCAAATTAGTGAAGGATTGGTGAGACCTCATATTGAATAGCATCCGTGTGAGTTTGATTTGGGAGAGATCGACTATGATTAGATTTAGGGGGACCGATCATACTTATTCTTTTTACCTGAGAGGACCTGGTTGTATGTCAGTCCCCACCAGAATATTGGTGTACCTTGGTGGTAATGAGGGCCGGAACTGCTGTTCTTAGGCATAGTCATACTTAAAACTCGAAGTTATGAGAGAGAGAGAGAGAGAGAGAGAGAGAGAGAGAGAGAGAGAGAGAGAGAGAGAGAGAGAAATTAGATATTAATCCACGAGATTTCAACTCGATGCCTGACAATGTAATTAACCCCTTTTCCTCGTTAATTGCACAACCTGGTGCATGCTAATTAATCTTGGATACTTCAAACGCCAAAACGAAAAGATTAAATTGCCAACAAATGTAGATGTGTTAATCTTGGATACTTCAAACGCCAAAGAGAATGAAGACTATGAAATTAATCATTTGAATCAAAACTCTGTCCTATATAAGCACATACTCGTTAGTCACTAGAATTGATCAACTTACAGAAGAGTTACAAACATTTTCTCAAGTATGGCGAAATCCTCAGTAAGCATGAAACTCCTGATTGATACTCAATCCAAACGGGTCCTGTTTGCGGAGGCTGGCAAAGAATGTGTGGATTTCCTATTTTACATACTCTCTTTGCCCGTGGCTAAGCTCATTTCTCTGCTGGGAAAACAAGGAATGGTGGGCTCATTGGCAAACTTGTACCAAAGCATAGAAAATCTGAATGAGTCCTACATACAACCAAACAAGACTAAGAATACCCTTTTGAAACCTGTTTCTCCAGTTACTGGTTCCTCTGTTCCTCTGCTTCTGCTCGATGATGCGCCCACTGAAAGGAAGTTCTATAGATGCAATCATGGGGCAAATTACGTTTCTTTTGATCCAAGCACGATTTGCCCACATTGTAACAGGAATATGAACACGATTATGGAATATGTGGCTCCTCCTCGAGAGAGGAAGCTTCTGGTGAAGGTGGATTTGTGAAGGGGGTGGTGACTTATATGGTCATGGATGATTTGGTTGTGTCGCCATTGTCTACTATTTCGAGCTTAACTTTGCTGAACAAGTTTAATGTTAAGGAAGTTGGTGCATTGGAGGAAAAAGTGGTCAATTTGGGAATGGATGAGGTACCACTTCATATTTACTTTCTATATTTTCAAATATGCTTGTATTTGAATATAAACTAACATAATTGTGGAATTATTTAATTTGTTTGTAGGCTGTGAAGTTGTTGAAGGCTTCTCTGGAGACAAAGAATGTTCTTACACGTGTTTTCCTCAAAGGTAGAAAGTGAAGGAATGAATGGCTTCTATTAGTACGTACTAAGTAGTATGTATGGATTATGGCTATAATCTGTTTGTCGTTTTGAGTTTTCATGATCAGTTGGATTATTATGTTCTGTTTTTTTCTGTCTTGACTATGAAATGTCATCTCTATTTGCATTGCCAGTCGTTTGTGATTAATTTTGCATTAATGTGCCCGACAGAAAGATGTTATACTATGTGAATAATGCCCTATATAAAAGTTCCACTGAAATAGTAGAGGTAAAATTAGTAACACTCATCACAAAAGATCTTATTAATTGGATTTATCGAACTTGACTACATGTAATAAATCCTTGGCTCAATACTGCTATTTAGTAAGTCACGGAAAAGAACTTGAGGACCAAAATACCTTTAACTTGTTGCTTATTAGTAAAATGTTTCCTTCTAACCTTTCGTATTTGTATTTTTGTTTTTACATATGAAATATTGGTGTTAAATTGTAGACAACTTAAGATTTTGTTTGTAAAACTGTTGAAATATATCACCAGCCGTGAGTTGTTCCACATTGATTAATTAAAGGAAAAAAGTATTGTTTATAAGGCAAGTAAGCTACTCCTCTTATTACTATTTGGTTTTAGGATGGAACCTCAGCTCTGCTCTAATGAAAATTTGTCTCATTTAATAACTAAAGTTTAAACAAAAAAGTTCAACAATACATTACAATTAGATTAAACGAATTGACTCAATCGGTTTATTACAGCAGTATTTCTATTTAACTATGGTGGTACCATAAGATAAAATATTTTGTATTGATAATTATCCAGTATAATTATATTCCAATTCACTCTAGACTTGGAACGGTAACTTACGGATAGTACTTCATGTATGTGCATCAGTAAGCGGCTCATAAAATGAGTTTGAATTGTCCCAAAAATTGTTTTTCTTAAATTGGAGTAATTAGATATTGATCCACGATATTTAGCCCAAACCTCATGGGTTTTTTTTCGTATTTAGCCCAAACATAGGTGTTTTTGTAATTATCCCTAATATTAAATATAAGAAAACTTAAAAAATACCCATGTTCTTTCTCTTTTCATTTTTGCTTGGCCTTTTGATGTGGTTCCTTGTGTTATTACATATGTACATATTCCTTGCTCCTTGGAGTGGATTTCATTACAGATAGATTCTTATCAGAAACCCAAATACAAATCTCCCAAAATAACAGCAGCTTCATTCCATACACAAACAAACGAACAAATATGACAGAATCCTCCACAATAAGCTTGAAACTCCTAATCGACACCCATGGCAAAAGAGTCCTATTCGCAGAGGCCGGCAAAGACTTCATCGATTTCCTATTCCGCATTCTCTCACTCCCAGTGGGCACCATCATTAATCTTCTCAGAAAACAAGAAATGGTGGGCTCATTATCAAACCTGTACCAAAGCATAGAAAATCTGAACGATTCCTACATACAACCAAATCAGACCAAAGACGCCCTCCTGAAACCTGTTTCTCCGGTTTCCGGTTCTGTTCCTTTGTTGGCCATTAACGATGCACCAGCGGCGGCGGTAAAGAAGTTCTATAGGTGCACGTGCAGCCAATTCGCCAGCGTATGTTAGTGATGACCAACGCGGTTTGTCGAAGTGCAGCCGGAAAATGACGACAAGTATGTCGTATGTGACTCCGCCTGGGGGCCAGCAATTGTCGGATGAAGGTGGTTTTTTTTTTTTTTAATAAATGTGAAATTTTATTAAAAAGAAAAAAATGTAGTCCACTACTTACCAGCCAAACAACTAGTTTTAAAATAAGAGTCTCGTTAAAACATATCAAATATCAAAATAAAACTCAGTGGAAAATCCTTTGATGGGAAAAAGAGTATCACATAAAAGAAACAACAAAAATAACTTAAAATTCCAATCTAAATGATGGACGTCTATTTCTAGAGGATTTCCAAATGACATTGTCATGTTTTTTTTTTGCACGTGCTTGAGTATATCACCCTGATGGTCTGATTTTCGAATGAAGGTGGGTTTGTTAAAGGGGTGGTGACTTACATGGTGATGGATGATTTGGTTGTGTCGCCATTGTCTACCATCTCAAGCATCACTTTGCTCAATAAATTTAATGTTAAGGAAGTTAGTTCGTTAGAGGAGAAGGTTGTGAATTTTGGCGTTGATGAGGTATCTTTTTATCTTGTACTAATTTTTCATTGGCTTAATTTTAAATTTAGTTGTAGCGGTTGGGATTGACAATCTTAGTCCTATAATATTTTGATGTGGCAATTTTGGTATCAGATGATTTTAACTTTCGTCTAAATAGCAATTGACAATCTTAGTCCTATAATATTTTGACGTGGAACTACTACAAAATAGGGATTTAACAACACATTTTTACATTGGTTATAAAGTAACCGATGTTAACAAAACCTGTGGCAGAATTGTAACTTTTTAAGGGATTCCTACATCGGTTGTCTAGGAAACGGATGTAGAATGTCAAATTTTTCATTTGCTACATCGGTTGTTAATTGAACTGATATGATTAAATTTTCATTCACATTGGTTCAATTAACAACGGCGAGAAGTCTTTTTTAATTTAATCCAATATCTTTTCCTTTTCGATATCGCGATTTTACCCTTCGTCAAAATAGCAATTGGCAATCTTAGTCCTATAATATTTTGAGGTATGGCAATTTTGGTATCGGACAATTTTAACCTTCATCAATATAGCAATTGACAATCTTAGTCCTAAATTATTAATTTTGATGTGGCAATTTCGGTATCAGCGATTTTACCCTTGTCAAAATAGTAATTCATGTCCTGTAACTTTTAATGGACATAAATGTTTTGGATATTGTGGCAAAAGAAGAAGGGGCGGAACAAATGAAACATTAATTGAACACCCATTTGGGTCTAGAATCAGATAAAATTGAATTTGTAGGACTAAAATTGCACAAATTAGAACTTAAGAAATCAAAATTGCACAAGAGTCAAATAAATTTTCACTGGATCAAAAGTGCTACATAAAACATTTACATGACCAATTTTGCTATTAAGCCTTTTTTTCACGGGTTGTTTGTGCAACTAGTTAATAAACTCTCTGTGATACTACTCCTTTACTGACATAAGTGTTAATATTTTTGGCTAGGCTGTGAAGCTGTTGAATGCTGCTTTGCAATCTAAGAAGGTTCTTACTGATGTCTTCCTTGAGGGTATGATTGGTATTAAGTGAGTGGATCTGTGGATGGATACTACAAGTTCAAAGAAACCTGATACAAGGATTTGGATTGGACTAATATTTGTTTTTTAGTTTCAAGTTGGAAAAGTTTGGTATCTTCTTTACTCCAGGCAATGGCAATTTGCAAATGCTTTTGAACGGGGAAACTTGGATTCTTGAAAAATTAACAAAGTGTCTGCTTTTCATGGAAAAGCACACAACAAAGATGAAAATTGAAATACTGCATTCAATTGGGGTACATACTTTGTCTTTCGTAGACGCACCCTCATGACCCATCTCATGTATAAAGATTATTCAAATTATAGATATTCCTTTCAATAAAGTGAATTTAACGGAATTTAGATTATCATTACCAACTATACTACTTATAAGTTATAGGGATAATTACGAAAACACCCTTGAGGTTTGCGTTAATTAAAAAAAACTCAGACACGTTTCAAAATTACAAAATATCCCTTCAGGTTTTGTTTTGTTTAAATTTAAGGGGGGTAACTGTAATATGTTTGCAAATGTCAAGGGTTTTTTGAAATGTTTTCGAAAATCACCGGGAAAAATGTAAAATGAAATCTAATTTTAAGGTTTTTTTGTAATTTTCAAAGAACTCGGTTTTTTTTGTAATTAGCCCAAACCTTAGGGGTGTTTTTGTAATTATTCTAAGTTATAATATAAGTCCGGATCATATATCTACTTCAAATGGTGTTTCATTAGTTAGATAGGACAAGTTGAGCCATATCGGACGGGATCCGTGTATAAAATTAACCAATTAAAAACCCACATTTTATGCATGATTTATGGTTCAAAATTAATACGGTAAATTTTATACACGTGTCATCCTGCAGTGAAATAAGAGATGAAACACCATTTTAGAATAGAGGTTCCCGTCGGAGCCCTATATCTCTTAGTATCTCATTATCCCTCCGAGTTGGGCGGAGGGGATTAGAGTCAATTTTAGCCCGATTCGGTGGGTTGACCCGATCGGCTTGATATTTTCTTGGGTTGGGCTCTAGAATCCCTGACCCTAAGAAATACCGGGCCTCAAAAGCCCGGTCTGTGCTCAAAAAATTGGCCCGGCCAGCGGCCCATTTTTCAATGTATTTTTATGCTCTGGTAGGGGCAGGGTATGAAATTAGAGGCCCGATCAACTGTTTTTACCTGGCCCAATTTCACCTTTGGCCCAAGGCCAAAGATCTGGGTCGACCGTTTTGTGACTCTAGATGGGATCATGTATTCCAAATTCATGTTTCATTTCATATTCCATTGCACGAATGATAAGCGTTGTACACGTGATAATCATATATGCGGTGAAATAGAAAAAGAAATACGATTTTGGAATAGAAAGATTCCATCCCATTTGAAATGGGGGCTCGAGAACATGAGACATCAACAATAAACAACTAAATAAATATTCCAATTATTTGGGGAGGCGCAAATTTTATAGTTTAATTTCCAGTTGTGCCCAAAAACATGAAGTTGGACCAGCCTTATTAACTTCTTCACCAAAGGAGAATTACCTAATGTAGTTGTGTTTCTAAGGCACAAAGAACATCTAATTCCAAATGCTGTTAAATGGGTCAGGCCGGACGGTGCTAGCTTGACGGGCCAAAGAGAAAATCAGTTCGGGCTTATGACAGGAAGAACTATCAATGTGTATGTACCCTACCAAAAGTGGACTCTCCTCCCACAATACATCTTGTTGGGCACATGATATAATATAACTAGAAATTAACCGTGATATATATCTTTTATTTGATTTAGATCTAAATATAATTGGTAAATCAGATTTGATACATATCCTTTTAGAATTTTTAGGATTATAGTACTCGTAGTTTCTTGATTTGATATGATTCAAATTCCTAAATTTTAGGTTTACTTCTATTCAAATGTTGGAATGTATAAACAATAAATACCGTAGTGTATCTTCAATTATAAATTGGCCAAGCCACATTTTTCCTCTCATCTCTCAATCTAAAACAAAATGGCAGACTCAAAAACGGCCGATTCCACGGTGAGCATGAAGCTCTTGATTGACACCCTCGACAAAAGAGTCCTATTTGCCGAGGCCGGCAAAGATTTTGTAGATTTCCTAATTCACATATTTCTTCTGCCGGTGGGTACTGCATTAATCTGCTTAGAAATCAAGAAACCTGTGGATCATTAGCAAACTTGTATCAAAGCATAGAAAATCTGAATGAGTCCTATATTCAACCAGACCAGACCAAAAACACCCTTTTGAAACCTGTTTCTCGTTCCTCTGTTCCTTTATTGGCCATCAAGGATGCACCCACTGAAAAAAAGTTATATATGTGCAGGCAATGTTCCTATAATGGAAATTATTATGGTACGGATGATCCACGCGCGATTTGTCCAGGTTGTCGTGCAAATGTTTGCGCAAACATGCATTATGTGGCTTCACCTGCAGCGCGACAAGCGTCTGGTGAAGGTGGAATTGTGAAGGGTGTGGTGACGTACATGGTGATGGATGATTTGGTTGTGATGCCATTGTCTACTATCTCAAGTATCACTATGCTCAGGAAATTTAATGTTAAGGACTTGAATGCACTCGAGGAAAAAGTTGTCAATTTTGGCAAGGATGAGGTATCATATTCATTTCAGGCAAAATTGCAAAATTGGTCATCTAATTATAAGTCGGTAGCCAAAAGGTCCTGTGAAAATCAAATTTTGCAAAAAAGTCTTGTAACTATAGTATAAATTCTTGATTTTGGTCGCAAAATGCACGTTTTGCAAAATAGTCATATGACTATATAAAAATCTCAATTTTGGCACTAATTTGCGAGAATTTCGATCACGTGAGTGACACATGTAGTTCCCAATTACCAGTTAAATTAGGACCAAAATTGAGATTTTCATACAGTAACATAACTATTTTGCAAAACATGCATTTTGCAGGACCAAAATTGAGACGTTTATATAGTTGCAAGTCCTTTTTGCAAAACCTGATTTTTACAGGATTATTTTGCTATCGCTCTATAACTATAGGATTAATTTTACAATTTTGCGTTCATTTCATGTTAATATTTCTTTTTTCAGGCTTAATTGCAAAATTTCCCATAACTATACGGGGCTATCAACTTTGGTCCTGTGGATTTTGATCAATACGAGTTTTGATTTTCTCTTTGGTCCTCAATGTGTGCTTTAATATTTTATTTATTTTTACAATACCCTTATCCTTTTGCCAAAATACACAAAAATATATATTTCATTGTTATGTTATTTTGACTAAAAGATAATTAACAAGAACTGAAATTGCAAATTAGGGGACTAAAGTTGCAAGCCTTCGTTTCAGGTTTCTTGTACGTATTGTACTACACAGGCTACTCTTTACTCACATAAGTGTAAAATGTTTTTTTTTTTTTTTTTTGGTCCAGGCTGTGAAGCTTTTGAGTGCTTCTTTGCAATCTAAGAAAGTTCTTACGGATGTCTTTCTGAAGGGTATGAATTGAATTAATGGTATATGATCGTGGGTATATTGAACTGCTACTTTTATCGGTTTATTTTGATTTTCAGAGTTAGAAAACTATGTATCGCCTTTTTCTTTTTCCAGCCAATGGTAATTTGCAGTTGCTTTTACTTGATCTAATGGAGTCTATTCCATTTTTTTAGTATTTCTTATGGTCTCCTTCGTAGGGAAGGACATTAAGCGTAAAAAAATTACTTTATTTTTTGTATGAATTTGTAGTATTAACTAATTTTAGACAATTAATTAACATTATAAATTTGTGGGGTAAAGTGCGGTTGATGATGATGATTCCTTATGGTCTTTGAACTTGAGGGAACAGGAAAAAAAATTATGGATCGAGCAAATTCGAACTTGATCCAAAGGATCAATGTTTGGGTCCAAAGTCAACGGAGCCCCAACACTCAAACCCAAAAGCCAAAGCCAAATTTAAACCTAAGGCCGAGCTCAACCCAATTAAAAATCTTTTTCTGATTTTTGACCTTTGATTCATAGTCACATTCACTAGAAAGTTCCTCTATGAAGGAATTCAAGCAGAAACTGTCATAATTACACTTGCATGGCATCACAGATCTAGTAAATTTTTATTCATTGTGGACGTAAAAAAATTGGAAAAAAAAATAGATGTCAGCCCAGTTTCCTTGAAGTTGAACAACCCGCGATAGTTATCTTTCAAAAAAAACTATCAATTATATCAAATTATCATTTTTCTATTTTTGTACAGAATGAATTTTGAGCTCCAATGGTAGAAACTTGTATAGTCAAGACGATGGATATAAATTTGATCTCATATTAGTGTGCGTGAATATTCTTGTACTCTCTTTCATTGTACTAAAAAATCGAGTGATCCAATTTTACCTTGTCTTCCCTATTATTTTGTGTGCACTATATATGTTTTTTTTTTTGTTTAAACTAGATAATATAGTATGAAAGGACCCAAGTCCCAGCCATACTTTCAGCCAAACAACCGAACCAAAAGCAAAAGCCAAAAAAAGAAAAAAAAATGAAAGAGGAAAGAATACTTTAGGCAAAGGTTGGTTTTTCTTTTAGATTTCATTTTGGTGTTTTTGAAAATCCAATAATATTTACTATATATTTAACTTTGTAAAAAAACAAATATGCGCGTTGTGGCTACATCAGGTGTGGTACATTTTTTTTTTTTTGAGTGGATGAATGACAATTATTCTAATTTATAAAATCTTAGATATTGTATAGTTATTCTACACTAAATATATGTAAATAAGGTGTAGCATGGGTAACACGTGGAGGACCCGCCACAACACAAAATTTCCAAATTACGATGGCGACGACAGACAATATCCGAGAGACTAACGGAAGGAGGTTTTGTAAGAAAAAGGCACATATATTTATTATTTACCATTGACAAAGCTATTACTCCTTTCTATGTGTCACTTCATACGTATTCAAAATATGTGTTACTTCATACGAAATATGATTATTAATAGAATAACGATAACAAAAAGCAGATAAAGTGGCACTTCATACGTTTTCTTTTCCGCCCCAATTTGGTAAAGGATAGTGAAAAGTTAGTAAATATAATTTTTTTTAATAAGTTGGAAGTATTGGTTGGAGGAGAAAATATAAATTTCAAAGAAATTGATGATACATGATTCGAACCTAGATTAACCATTATAAATAATGATTAATCTGGCATTTCTGTTTCGTAGTAAGTTAGTAAATATAAATATATTGTCTACCATTTTACAAGTTAATTTTGCCCCTTTTTTCGAACTCTTTGTGCTATTCAAGATACTTTCATTTTAGAGTTTTTATTGAAAAAACAAACATTAGTCTAACTTTGATCTTTTGAGAATTTGGTATATTCAAATTGAATTGAATAGTATTGTTTTGAAATTTATTATATGTTTTAAAAATTATATTCAAGTTTAATCTCATATTAATTGTTTTTTCGAAAACTAGTATTTGAGAACATGTTATCTCGGTTAAAAAGAAACGCAAAAAAAAAAAAAAAAATCGTCCCACTTTCGATTTGTTATAACGATCGAGAGTCAATTGTTTTGGTACTTTTTTTCAGCCCTATTTTGCTGCGAAACAGATTCTATTGTCGGCCAATCCACAAAAAGGAAATTATTCAATCCCACTATGTGATAGTGAAAACAGCTGTATTCAGTCCTCTCTGCTTAATTGAGTAGGTTCCACCATTATATAACTAAGTGGGTGATTTCTCTCAAAAAAAAAATAACTAAGTGGGTGATGAATAGAAATCCAATCACAGAGTCTTGATCAACAATACTCAAAAGTTTCCCCTCAAAAAAAAAAAAAAAAACAATACTCAAAAGTTACATACATAAACAACCATGGCAGAGTACACACTAACCTTGAAGCTCCTGATTGACAAACAAGCCCAAAAAGTCCTATTTGCAGAGGCCGGCAAAGAATTTGTAGATTTCCTAATTCACATATTTTCTCTTCCGGTGGGTACTGTAACTAACCTGCTTAGAAATCAAGAAAATGTTGGCTCATTATCAAATCTGTACCAAAGCATAGAAAATCTGAATGATTCCTACATACAACCAAATCAGACCAAACACACCCTTCTCAAACCTGTGCCTGAAGTTTCTGGTTCTGTTCCTCTGCTGGCCTTTAATGGTGCACCGGCGACTGCAAAGAAGTTTTATATGTGCAGTCATTCTTCCGCGTATACTTCTTCCACGTATGTTTCTGATGACCAAAACGTGGTTTGTCCACAATGCAAAGGGAAAATGACCACAAACGTGTCATATGTGGCTCCTCCCAAAGGGCAACAAGGGTCTAGCGAAGGTGGGTTTGTGAAGGGTGTTGTGACTTACATGGTGATGGATGATTTGGCTGTGATGCCATTATCAACCATCTCAAGCATCACTTTGCTCAACAAATTTAATATTAAGGACGTTAGTGTATTGGAGGAAATGGTTGTCAATTTTGGTATGAATGAGGTAGATATCTTTCATCTCCATCTCCTGTTTATTTTTCTTTAAAGATTCCTTTCACTGATGTAAGTGCAAATATTTTTTGGGTTAATTACAAAATCTACCTTGAGGTTTAGCCTAATTACATAGAAAAACCAATTTGAAGGGATATTTGTAACTTCGAAAGTTAACTGGAGTTCATTTTAATTAGGATAAACTTTATGGGTAGTTTTGGAATTATCCCTTTTTTTAGCCTTGGCTACTCAGTAACTCATTAGTGCAAATAATTTTTTTTGGCTAGGCTGTGAAGCTGTTGAATGCTTCTCTGCAGTCTAAACAGGTTCTCACGGATGTCTTCCTTAAGGGTATAAAAAGTGAGTGAGTGGATAGCTGCTAGAGGTTGAAGATAACTGATGCAGAGAGCTTGGATTGTGCTTTTTTTTTTTTATTTGAGTTTGGACTTGGAAAACTTCGTATCTTTTCTCCAGGTAATGGCAATTTGCAACTTCTTTTGAACTAGAGAATATGGTTCAACATCCTATCCAGAGTTTAAAAACATTGGCCCTAACAGGAAAAGTTGAAGCAATAACACGAGTTCTTGCACATATGTGATTTCTTATTCCCTATCGAGTTTCATCTGGTATTTCAAATAACAAACATTCATCTAATGAATTGGCCGAATTGGAATGCAGTATAGAATTAAAGGTTTTTGCATTAGAATTGGGGGAACGTGATGCGGGCATTGAATTTCAAGTTTTCTCACATTTTCTATAACAACCCATTCCAACAAATCTCTCAACAACCCATTTTACTAAACCTTGCCAACCCAAATAGCAACATACTGCAAGTCTTCTTTCTACCGCTTCATCTTTTCCACTGGCAAAATATTCACAATGTACCAAGGGTAAAGACATACAAGTTCATTCCGCAAAGATAATATTTTTCTTCACCTGCCAACTGAAGAATACACTAAACCGTGACATAGCTAGTTTCAGACACCAGCAGTTAAATCGTAAATCTGTTCTTTCATAAGGACAACAGTATGCAAAATTGACAACCCAAAAGAATGAACAAGTGGATAGAGTTTGGGTAATAAGTTGTCACAGGAAAGATCTGTAGCATCAATTTTTTTTGCTTAAATTGTTGTCATTAAAATGCATATCAAGACCATTGAAAATTTCTCAAATTTCAGATGGCAGAAAAATTAAAAACATATCAGATGGTTAGCGCCACTAGACTTTCAATCATCCTCATTTTCATCTTGGTTGTGCTTCTGTGCCTTATACATATTCGCAACCTGGATTTAAGCAAAGATATAGCTCCAATTAAATATCATGGAACCATGTGACAAATATTAGCACAGGATAGTTTGAATGAAGAGAAAAAAATTGTGACACCGATTATTAGTACCATATCAGATGAGGAGGCCTGCTCTGGATTTTTATCTTCTCGCACACGAAGTAATCGTGGAAACCGCAGTGAAATCCCCTTAGTGAAGATAGGATAAAAAGAGGAAAGAATGTTAGTGGTAGGGGCCATACAAACTATTTTTTTTTTTTTTTTTGTAAACATGAAACACGAGTACAAGATAGTCGGTGAAAAAAAAAATGATCATGAGAATTTTTACTCTCGATGTTAGGGGGGCAAGCCATTCATTTTTTCTACATTCATTTGTCACAAAACTCGGATTGGGTCTTAAGATGTAATTCTTTTACTGAAATGTCGGTTTACCACTTATTTGCACTTTGATATTCTCTATTTAAGAAGTTGATACTGAGTTTAGTTTCCACCAGATTAACTAATTATTCTTCAACATATTTTCATCCCCCCTTGGATTCTGGCTTTGTCAAGCCCTGAAACTTGAATCGGGGCTATACAAACTGAATACAAGGATAGTAAAAGGAATTGAAGAACTATTTCGAAAATTAAAATAAGAAATTGATTGGAAAGATTGTCGTTTCGGTAGTGTCACGTCTACTGGTGGTTGGTATGGTTATCGGAATAGTTGTGATGGTAAAAAACAACGGCTCTCCACGTGAACATGAGAGCAAAAACTCATAATTTAAGACGATCTCCTCCATTTGCGAACTCACAAAATACAAAGAAGCCTACATAAGCAGTGTAATTAGAGTGACTCCAATCACTGCTAGGACATAGTCCTTGGCGGTCGCTGATGAATTATTCTGTGTAGATTCCAGGCTGCTTGATGAATTATTCGGTGTAAATTCCAGGCTGTTTGCGCCAAGCTTCTTTGTAATTTGTGAGTTCACAGATGGAGATCATCTTAATTGATGAGTTCTTGCTCCCATGTTCATGTGGAGATCCATTGTTTTTTACCACCACAACTACTCCGATAACCACACCAACCACCAGCACAAGGAACACTGCGAAGCGACAATCTTTCCAATTATTTTTTTATTTTAATTTTGTATTCAGTTTGTATAGCCCCGATTCAAGTTAATCCAAGGGAAAGAAGAAAATATGTTGACGATTAATTAGTTAATCTGGTGGGAGCTAAACTAAATTTCAACTTCTTAAATGTAGAATATTAAAGCGTAAATAAGTGGAAAATTGACAATTCAAGTAAAATAATTGATTTTAAGACACAAGCCAAATTTTGTGACAAATACATGTACGAAATGAATGGTGGTCCCTAACATCATCATCAACAACTACACCTTATCCACTATGTGGGGTCGGTGGTGTGAAGTTTATAGTGTCGATTAATTGTCTAAAATTAGTTAACACTACAAATTCACACAAAAAGCAAAAGTAGCAAAGTTTTCGTCGGATGCTCATGGCGCAACCTTCATACGAAGGAGAAATGAGATGAAATTCCAAAACCATCATCAATCATAGGTTTTTCCACTTGCATGGAAAATATGATGAGATGGCAATGAGTTGAGAGTTAGTTGCTCTAGTCATGTCCCATTCATGATTGATCTTGCAAAATCAATATGTCATCATCGAACATGACCACGGCTGGCCCCTAACATCGAGAGAGAAAATTCTCACGACCATTCTTTTTTTTTCACGTCTATTTTGTACTGGTGCTTATTGTTTACCAAAAAAAAAATTGAAATTGGACTAAGGGGATTCTTGTTTATCAGAAGTACAGACTAAGAAATAAGCATGTCACCTCCCATGTTAAACAGCTTCCAGATTCAAAGTTATGATTAAATGTGAAGTGATGTAACATGCACAGGACATGCAAACATGCAAAAGCAGTAAATAGAGAAGAAAACAGAGGCAAAAGATGAAAAGGAAAACAAGATAAGAAGAGATGCCTTCATGAACAAGAATCTAAATTGTCGAGTCGGACCTATGATAAGTGTGGAAGCAGATCAAATTAAAATTACCAGAGTAATAAAACATAAACTCGAAATCTCATATCCTTGTCCAAAACAGTTTTCTAACAAACTAGCAGACATTTATATCTGATTGATTGTTTTTCCGGCTAAGCACTAAAATATAATCTGGTTTATCTTTAATTCGATTATGCGTATCAACAGAAAGAGAAAGAATTTTCTGTTTCGGATTGGAGAGGTTTGAGGTAGGAGCTATATTGGAGTATAAAAAAATATCGATCAGATAAGTCGAATGAAGTTAAATCTTGAAATTCAATAAGCTGTTAAACAAAATTAACTCGTGTAAATACGACATATAACAGGATGGATGCATTTAGTATCAAAGGCCCTACTGCCTCAGTTCAAGCTTTACTCTAGCTTGGATTTCAGGAAAATATATAACAGAATTTACCGTGAACCATGTTCCTTTTGAAAGAACTAAATGGTACCTTGTCAGGGTCCACAATACCAATGGCCGCACAGTGAAAAGGACTAATGGTGAGATCAGCAGCTTTGACCTCCCAAACCTGAAAGACAATATGATCAATGTGACTTATCCTATACGAGATATGTAAATTTGCTATCCAGTAGGGTCAAATGTTACATCCTAGAAAAAGTAGACAAAAAAATCTGGAAACAAAAAAATAAAAAGATGCTGGTTGTTACCTCAGTTGGTTCGAACCATACATCTGGACTGATTGTATCCGAATACCTGTAATATGACTGGACATGGCGTATAAGTCAGAGAATGTGAAGAATGGTAATCTGTTAAGAAAAGAAATTGAAAAGAGAAGAAAAGAAATTGAAATAGAGAAAGAAAGCAAGCAAGCAAGCATACATATCCCAAAGGGAATCAAAACTAATTCAATCCAACCTTTGGCTTGGAAATAACTTTCGATCTAAGTCTGGCAGAACATTCTTCACACATTTCTTCAGAAAATCCAGCTCCTAATGAGAACCACATTGCTTAGACATTAAAATGTATAGATAGGTAGATAGGTCTTGCAAAAGATCAAGTAGCATTAAATATGTTTACAATGGCATCACACTTAGATTAAGAAGTAGAACTTTACCAATTTTACATATGCTTTGGAATTCCTCTTTGTCACTATCATAACAAGCAAGGAGAAAGGCACCATAGACACCTAGAAATAAAAAACACAATGCCGCCATGAATTTTGAGAATTACACCAAAGACAATAAAACATATTTCAGTCATTATAAGCAAAGAGAAAACGTCGACACCACTCTCTCAAATACAAGCGTTTATAATAATCCGTATCTATCAGAAGAAAAGCGAGTTAACAATTTACCAGTGTGTTTCCCTCTGCCATGAAATGCAGCAATGGGAACCAAATCTAGCGAATCACCAATACTGCAGAGCACAAAAACATTAACACTACCTCACAATGGGCTTAAGCAGTATTTCTTAGTTCAAACCAGTTATAAGCTTAAGGGTTTACCTTTCCATATAATCCTTTTTCAGTTTGAGCCAGTTATTAGACCGTTTGGCAGGCTCATAAGTAGCATATTTGTTCAATGTTTTGATGATCAACCCCTCACAGCTGGAGCAAACAACATAAAAAAGAAGACGGGAATTCTTGATATTATGTGACAGCTTTGGTAAAAAAAAAAGCTAGTAAGTACGCTAATCATTCAATATATACTCATAATGGCGCCAGATCATCCAAAAACTGATGCAACATAACTAATCTAAGCTTAGTGCACAAACTTCTCTACAATTCCTACTGTAAATACAATAATGGAAAAACAAAAATACGTCTATATCTAAATTGAAATACTCTGAAGGAATTCCCAGGGCCCTCTATGTTCAGTAAGATGATGAATCCACATTGTGTAATCCACAAATTTGACCAGTTAATGTCTTTAAATATTTAAAGTAACAACACATTATAAAAAATATACTTACCTAGAATTAACAGCATCATCAAGAAACTTTTTATTTCCTCAAAATCATTTGATGTAATAGCAGTGGCAAACTGGAGAAAACCATGTTCTTCTTGAAATGACTTGTAAAGATGCTGCATAGATAGAACAAGTGAGTAGATATTATGACGAGGAAAGATAATGAGCCACTCAGTGATAGTCCAAACTCGCAACACCGAGTGAGTAAGAACAAGATGCTGACTTTGCTGGTATTCAAAACAATAATATGAGAGAAGCTTGATCACCCAAATGGAAGCTCCAAACTACTAATTAAGTGAAGCTGTTCTGGACAAACATGTCCAATGGTTTCAACGGTATGACAAAATAATAGTCTAGAAACACATAAAAGCATTGCAATAACAATTATGAAGATATATATTGAAGCCTGAGATAATTAAGCCACAAAAGACATCATACCTCTCTCGAACACTGAGTTGCTCCTGCAAGAGTTGTTGGCCATTAAGATAAAGGATGTCAAAAGCATATACGCAGACGTCAACTTTGATTTCACTCATGACAACATTTTTCACAGCACGCGTGCTGAGAATCTGAATAAGACAAATTTGTAAGTAACATAAACAACAACAGATACGAACAGCAATACGAAAATTGACAACTCCAACTGTTCTATTTAACGAACAAAATATGCATATCAACAAACAAAACATAAACTTATCTAACAGGTGTATCACAACATAAAGAAAGCAAAAGCAATGCACCAACATGAAAAGAGCAAAGCAGAGGAGCCTTGAGAAGAAATGCCAAAGGAGAAAGGTGGAAACAAGGATGCTAATAAGTACTTAACAAATGAAGTGATCTTGAGATATAGTCATTGTCCATACCCTTTAACCTTCAGAGTTGTGCCCCATTATCAAAGAAAGCTTCACCCAGACTAGAACTAAATCAAAACCATAATCCAAAACTGTAAAGTGTGTCTCATGGCTAGAGAAGAATGGAGAATGGCACGGATATCAATGAAAATGACTGAACTGCATCTAAGATGAAAGCGTTATAGAAGGACACAGTGGAATAGGCCAGGGCCGAATTAAATCCAATTTAAGCAATCTATCAGCGTAGTGCAGCCATTTGTGTTTCAACGCTTTTCATCAATATTCTTTATGGGCATTCCAATATTTTCTTGTTGAAAAGCATTACACGACTCCTGATTAGAATACATTATATGGTATTTAGAATCACTATTCTGGCAACCAATACGACTGTGACATGGCTTTAATTTCGTTTATCGTAGTGAAAAGTAGAAAGCAATAAGCCATTATGCAAAAAACACAATGAATTATCACAAGATAGTTCTTATTCAAGTAGAAAATGAATTATCACAAGATTTTCACCTGGAAAGGTTGGATTTTCTGTTTGTCACGGTCGTATGCAGCAAGTTCACAGTCGAGAACAAATGATGTTGCGGAAGGCTTTCTTAATCTGCACATAGATGGTAAATGATAGCATCTCAGTCTACTCAAAAAAGTTCAAGAAAATTATCAGCACAGAGGATAAATCTCTCAGAAAAATGATATGCCACATATGGAAGAAGTTGCCACTCTTAGAGTTAAATAATAATGAAGAATAAGCAAATCTTACATCACCAAAAGTATTTAAAACTTATGAATAGGTTCTAAATGATCTCCAGAAGAGAGATTATTGCATCAGTATTCTAGATATCTCACAAAAAGCTTTCTAGATCCATTATGCTGGAAACAAAAGTTAATAAGACATAAGGTACTCGACTACACATATTAGAGAATTAGGCATCATAGATTGAAACTCAAAAATGAAATTAGACTAAAGCTATTCGCTAAATACCTTTTGATAGTAGCAACAACATCTGAAACTTTCCAGTCACCCTCTCTGCACTTCTACTGTAAATCTCCACTGAGCCATTCTCCATATAGTGTATCTACATTTGAAAGTTATCGGTTAAAAGTACCCTTTATTCCACGCCCTTTTTAGCGTATTCCTTGTATAGTTGTATTAAGTATTATTACCTGAGCGCTGTCCATCATACTTGTATTCACAGGTGAACTCCATATTTTGAAACTTTTCCACAATTTCAGATACTCCCTTAGTTGGTTTAGCTAACATGGGTCCAACTGGAATACCAGGTGCAAAAGTTACATGTCTTTGGGAGATTCCACACACCACCATACAGAAGAGCAGGAACTATCTTATCATAGACTGGAATTACAGAATAAACTTGTTTGACAATCTTTGCAGCCTGCCAGAGAGAAAAGAAAGTTTAAGGAGAAACGGTAAATCTTATAAATATATATATATATATATATATATATATATTCCTAGTGAAGGCACATCATAACTCATAAGCATATATAACATGCTAAATTTGATCTGACAGTCAGGTACGTGGATGAGATAAACCTAAATCTCAAAGGCCATAAAATCATGATGGCACAATCGTGGAACAGAAGCTTAGACTAAACATCTAGTCAAGTCACGAAGACATGAGACTTCGTCTGATCACCGTTCCAAATTCACTGAATAGAGAGAGAATGCTTGCTACAGTAATGAATACGACAGGACAATCAGTATCTAGACAGTTCTTGAATCTTGGCCTTATTATCTTGAACCACAACTCTAGCAAGTAAATAATATTTACCCTTTTTAGGCGATATCAAAAGCAAAAAGGGTAAAGGTCATTACTTGCATTACCATAAAACTTATTTTGTCATTCGCATTTGCCAGAAATGGTAGGATAAATGGCACTTTAATTTAGACAGATGGAGTCAAGATAATCTCCATTTTCATCTATTATACCAACAGGTTATATACAAGAACACGCACCATTAATTTTATTTGCTATTCTGTATCTTTTGTTATGTCAGCAAAACATTGAAAAGCAGCTTCCCAGATATCTTTAAAAATGCTACAAATTTGAAATTAAAAATTTGGTTCAGGAAAATGGCAAAAGCCTACTACTGAGTACTCAGTTCAAAGCGTAATAACTTACTTCTTC